>JAATLQ010033241.1:0-17121 GCA_013421005.1 Heliconius erato x Heliconius himera | reverse complement strand
AAAATTACTAAATGTACAGACAAAATATTTTTACTGTCTTATTATATATAGAGATAATTTAAATCTACATTCATATATTTTATTAGACGTCATGTATTCGAATTGATTCGATGTTTCGATTGTGCACAGGTATATAGGTACAAAGGTAGCAAAATATTGAATTTTAATCAGTAGATAAAGTAACGCGGGCTTACAAACACTTCAGATAAATAGAGCATACGAGAGGAACGTGATTATTCCTTTTTATTTATTCGTCAATAGTAATATAAATATTAATGGACGATTGAAAATCTTTAATTTATTAAAAAATAAAAATCAGCTTCATACTGTACCCCGCACACAGCAGGGTAGGCAGGGAAACAGGCTGGGGAACCTAGTGTTAAGACACTCCGTTCCCCACTTTCTGCGGAATTCTGGAGGCATTGCGTGTTGAGTGGCAGAACTCAAAGCCGCGCTTAGCCTTTAATTTATTATATCTAGTTATTTTGATGTTCAGACATTTGATTCGGTCATGGGAGTAGGAATAAGGAGAGGGCGGATGGGCCGTGCCCACCCCAGGATAGATTTGAAACGTGAAATATCAGTAGATATCTTCATATCGATTCCCTACTTTCCACTTAGTTTCAAGACATTGCATTTTAAGTAGTGGAATTGAATGTCACCAATTGTAACCATCTCCAGTGCAAAAATATATATGTTTTATATTAGTAGTATAGTAATTTATTTATTAAAATAGTATCTACAACTGTAATGTTGTAATACAAAATAAAAATATTAAAAAAATCAGAATTTATACAGTTTTTTACGTAAAAATCGGCAATGCTAATATTAAAAATATATACCTATATATGTATAAAGAGAAAATATATTTTTTAGTATATAAAAATTTTACAATATAAATATATATTTTTAAAAGATTAGTTAAAACTTTAAGCTTAAATTTCTTTATATTCTTTAATATTTTTTTTGCGCTTCACGCTGTATTCCGGACTTAACGGACTCCTATTCTGCTTCTGCCTACAGAGGGATCCCAGTAACCCAGGTTGGGACATTCCGTTTTCATATAGACACTTCTGTTGCCCATTCTCCGCCGAATACTGGAAGCATTGCCTGTTAAGACACTCAGCGCCGCAGCTTGTCTCGACACAAGAGCAAAGAAAATGTAAAATATTTCATTTATTATAGTGGGAATTGAAAATGTCGCATTTGTAGTCACACGTTTGAGCCCCTGCGCCACGACATCTATAGTTTCTTTTATATTTTTCTCTGAAATGCATTTAAAAAGCGGTAAACCGCAATTCAGTTTTTAGCTTTTAGGGATTGCCCCGTTTCAAGCTCACAAGCTATGTAATTGTAAAATACCAAATGTAAGGAAAGAAAATTTTTATTTTTCAACATTAATTAACTTTTAAGATATAAAACTAAAAATTACATACATTTATAAAATATAAAGTCAGAGAAAACTCATAGAGAAATACGTAAACAAATAAAACTAACACTGCCAAATACAATTCAACACGCAGAAAGCGGAGAACACAGTGCCTTGACATTTACGACAGGTTTGTGTTTAAATATCCTACTATGCAGTAAAAAGGGCGAAACTATAAAATAAAAGCTGCTTAATTTCATAAGAGCTGTTTACATCCTTTAAATAAAGTACTTAGCTTAGAATTGAAAATGGAGTGTCTATTGGTGGTCTAGTGACAAATAATTTAGGATATGCCGATGATACTACATTTCTTCCATAGACTAAACAAGATAAAGAAAAGCTATTATCACGTCTAGAATGTGACCTTGTCATCGATAGGGAAAAGACGAAAATGATGATCGTAGACCGAACTGACCAAAACATGCCAGACATTCGTAGTATTGCTAACTGCCACGTTATTTACATATACGTTATTTTGTTATCACGTTATTTACATATACCTCGGATTTAAATATAATTATCTACCATAGGAGGCTGCGAGCAGGGGATCAAAAGACGATGCGTCATTACACGAGCTGCGGTTGAGGAGTTCAATAAGATATAGAAAGATAGGAGAAAAACTAAAAACACCAAGGTTCGTATAAAATGTCTTGTCTTGCCTATTTTGCTGCGGTTGCATGACAGCCGAAACATCGACGCTTTAGATATATGATGCTGGCGACGCCTCCTAAAGAACCCCTGCATTGCTTTCAGCACTAACACCTCTATCCTTAAGGAACTCAAGGTTCAAGAACTGTTGTCGTCGACTGTAAAATCAAGAATTTTAAAGTTCTTTGCCCACATAACCAGAAATGAGGATTCGATGTAAAGACTGATTGTTTAAGGCAAAGTTAATGGTGTCAAAGATCCTGAGGCCAATCAACTACCCGATGGACATACCTTATGAAACGGTAACGCGATCTACTGTAACGGAGTGCTCTCGCTATGCTCCGACTAAGATGGAGAGACAGTACTAGGGCAGCGGTCTGGGATTAATAGCAATAATAAAATTTTCCATATATATATGCGTAGCTCAATCTAGTGCGCCATCTAAGTAAACACGACCACTCTGTCAAGATGCAGGACCAATCTCTGTGTTAATGTAGGCTGGACGAAGGTTCCCTTTCTCTCAATTCCTTTCACCTAACCTAAGTTAATTCGTCCCTTATATTATGTCTACTGTTGTGTAACATTACCTTTTTTTACCGTACTTTCGTTTGTCTCCGTACAACGCGACGTTGGCGAATTGATTAATGGTAAACTGGCACGCTTGGGATGCCATACGCTTAGAACTGAACTGAACTGTAAAGTTAAGCACCTCATGTTCTTAATGATATTAGAAATTAGATATTATTCAAACATTAATTAAAATATAATAAAAAATAGCAGATACCCATCGCATCCGATTATTTGAATTTGTTTTTTTTATTCAATTATAATTATTATCAATAAACATAATATTAAGGTATCTATAAAATGTCTAATTCAATTTAATATTTTATCACTTTCTTGTAATTTTATAAAGGATTATTTTGCGACGTCATTAGCCAATTACCCATTTATACTATTACCTGTTATCAATAAGTATTAAAGCCGCGCCCTCAAGATCGTATCTAGATACTTAAGTACCAGTTTTTAGTTAAGGTGCGGTAGATTACATCTTCTATTAAAATCCGATAAATATGTTATTTTATAATTACGTGCATTCAAATAGTGCACCCATTTATGTACATATTTATATTTATTACATATTGAGGGTATCGTGGCACAGGGGCACAATTTTGTTGGTAGAATTTCTGGGTTGAATTGTCATTGTGTCATATCATTTTCTTGTTTTGGTAACTAGGCAAAGCGCGGCGTTGAGTTCCGTCACTCAACACGTAATACCTCAAGAATTCGGTGACAAGCGTCCCAATTTTCCGCCGCACTCGGAAGTGTCTTAATAATAAGACGACGTGTCGACGGAAGTCGGAATGTCCTAACACTAGATTTCCAGGTTCCTTTTGCTTACCTACTGTGTGTGGGGATGCAGTGGGAAGGTAAATGAATAATAAATAAACATTACGATTTTCATTCCGTAAATATACATATATTTAAGAGCCCATCGCCGAGCCGTGGGACAGCGTCTGGTTGTAAATTATTTTCTTATGTTCGCTCTGGTAAGTTACTGGAAAGCTGGGCATGTGGGGAACGGAGTGTGTTAATACAAGGTTCCCTCCCTCAAGAAGAAGATAATTATATTAATTTGACAAACGCAGAATGAATTATTTCATCATGATGACAAAGCGTTTATTACATTTACAAGGTAAGTATCGTTATACATACGAGGATATTATAGGGTTTTGTTACTTTTGGGCATTCTACGTGACTTTTAATATATGACTACATGGGGAAATTAATACAGTGAATGCTTTAAATGTCAACACATTTTAAAAAGAGTTTTAATATAAACACAAGTTTTAATTAACCTGAATAGTGTTGTTATTATTTTCTTAATTAGTCTTGATGATTGTTAAATAGATTACAGTGAAATTAAGTACTATTTCAGGCCAGTCGTGGCGCAGAGGCACAAAGTGTGACTGCAACATCGACTGGTTGTGGGTTCGATCCCCATTCGAGGAAATTAAATATATATTTAAATTTATATTTTTATTTCCTCGTCCTGGTGTTGAAGCAAAGCGCGGCGTTGAGTTCCGACACTGAACGTGCAACTTCGGCGGACAGGGTCCCCCTTTTGGAGGGCTTATGGAGTGTTTTAACACTAGGTTCCCTCTGCCTACCCTGCTGTGTGCGGGATACAGTGTGAATTTATTTAAATACTATTTCTTTTTGACTTATATATATATATATATATATATATATATATATATATATATATATATATATATATATAATAATATTTATTATTTAATTTTACTAATCCAAATAGCCAGTAGGTACTATAAACTACACCTATTCAATACGTTTCATATAATAATAAATTACATACACTGAAATTATGACGAACTGCCCATAAATCTTATTCACTATATACGATTCTATCCACTCCTCAACTTAACTATTGTGATGAGATTAACATGAGATGTGAGATGCCTTAATTTCTTGAATAATACTAAAACAGTAATTTATAATTTATTTACATTTTACTTCCTCTGCTGTCGAGCACGACGTTGAGTCCCGCCACTCAGCATCCCATTACATGTCTCGAAAATTGAGTGGTAAATAGGGAACGGAATGTTTTAACACTAGTTTCTCTTTGCCTACCCTTTTATATGCAGTAAACAGTGTGAAGCGTGATTTTTTTAATAATTTATCAAAATTATAAAGATTTGCCACATGTTTCGAAGTGATAACGTGTTACAAATGACTGTCACGTTCCCTCTGCACCGAGTTGCAAGCGAGAGCGAATAAGCGATAGAGACACGATCGACGTAAGCAGTCGGCTTGTGACGCATCTATCTATTCATGTTTACTTGTAATTAAATCATTTAGTAAAAAAAAATTTACGCGTGTACAAAAATGTAAATTTATCAAAAAAAAAAATCTTTGTGTTGCGCAAAATAATTCCGTGATTATCATCACTTCATAAACCGACTTTACAGACAACAATATAATATATATATATTTTTAAATTAGTTAATTAGTTCGCTACTTTATTTTCTTGTAATCTAAAACCACGGCCGTTATTTGGTTATAATGAATCTGATAGTAGTATTAGTTCATAATCTTGATGATTCGAATCGTAGTCATCGTCTACACCTATCATTTACATGATTTCTTTATTTTTTATCAATATTTCTATATTCTAATATGATAAATCCGTTTGATTGAAGGCCGATGCTACTTATCTTTCTAACCACGTCAATTGGTATCATATATTGTATATGTAGCTCAAGGCTTGCAGGTTTCTGGAACGTAAAAGGTATGTAAAATTTCATGTATGATAATATGATGATTATCACATTACCCATATAATAAATATTATAAGTATATGATACTTTAGATGTTTGGAGAACTTAGAAATTAGACAAATTCTCTGCTAGAAACCTCGATGAAGAGATTGTTTTTCTCTTTTCAGTAGATTATTTTTAAGCAGACGGGTTTTGGGGTAAAGTTGATGACAGTGGACGAGGCGAAAGAGGTATGCAGAGAGGAGCGTGTGACGCTCCGTTCTCTCTGACTCCCCCACTAGGAATACAGCGGGAAGCTACGTAAGTAAATATTGTTTTATCATTGAAAAAGCTACATAATATGTCCGCAGCTTTCATTTGATACCCATGTATGTAGCTAAGTAAAAAAAACATCAACCTGTTTATTTCTGTTTGACTACAATAAAAATATAAGGAGCAAGTAATTTTATGATGCCTATTTCTTTATTTTTTTTTCTCATTCCGAGATTATAAATTTATTTACTTTCCTATTTTGAATGATTGCATTTGTTGTATTACGAAGTAAATATATGTATTATAAAAAAATCCAATACTAGATATTTGGGATTTTATATTAATCTATTAATAGTCGTGTAAAGTCATTGAACTGCGCAAAAATCACTAAGTCAAAAATCTACATTAGTATTCTTTTCTTTACACAAATTTATATAATTTTAATTGCAACCATCCATCCATTTAATTATAATACAATAACACAAAATCCTTAACAACTTAATAAAGTATTACCTAATTCATCTAATTTGTAAAGGATCGGATACCTCTGTAATCCCACATAATTACTCAGTCTAGAAGGCTGCTCGCAGACGGTGCGCGGGGGGGAGGCTTGAGTAACACGGAACCCGTCAAACCTGCAAGTCGTAGCCCCACCGCTTCTCGCGAAATGCCTTACGCCATCACAATACAATTTAAGCTCTATTATTTACTACTTTTGGGTGAAAATTGAGTGATGAAACCGGGATTGATCTTTCTATTCCTTTTACAGATCTCGACAAAATGGCTTTGCCACATTCAATATTCAATCTTGGTTGCTGAAGCCTTTGACATAAGTGCCTTATTAGTCTGTTCAACGGGATTATTGTAAAAATAGATTTAAACTTAAATATCTTCTTTATAAGGTTGAGATCGTATTGAAATATAAAATATTACTTGTTACTTTCTTAATTTGTTGTAGATAGTGCAAGACAAGTTTTGTGCTTCTCGGAATTGAAAATGCCGTCGTGTTGCTATGGCTGGATTTTTTCCAAAATTGAGTCGTTACGTTACGAATTTTGAGAAACCCAATTTTTATTATAGAATTAGTTGTCCGTTTCCTAATATTTAAATAGATTTCAAAAATTAATTAATAAAAGCCGCAAGTTTTTATTATGATACGTGCTATTTATGTTTTTTATTGTTTAAGATATAAAGGCAACTAAATATTAAAAATATGTCCAAAATATATTAAACCTATTTAAAAAAAAAAATTTGTTTACAAATTCATACAATAATAATTAATAATATTATTTTCGTAAAAATAAAAAGGAACATACATATAATTTTTTACAACATAAATTTAATTAATTCACTATCAAAGATGGCTGAATGCATCAAATCTTAAGTCGACGTTCGAACAACTTTTAAAAGTGTCAGAAAAAGTAGCCGCCGAAAAAAACTTGTGTAGCCAAGTGACGTTACGTTATGAGGTTATTTACCGAGCCTTCTGTTTGATTTAGGTATATTATTAAATATTATGTCTGTTGCGATTTCGAATGATGATTTATTTAAAAGATAAATAGTTAATTTATATATCATATCGTATTTTAAAATATATACATATATCACAGCTGATTAGATGAATATTATGGTTTTATTTATGAAACCTTAAGTAAACGAATCAAAATTTATATATTTTATGAAAATTCTTATTAAACGAACAATTTTATAAATAAGAAGCTTAGAACGGAAACGCTACATTATTTACAACTTACGTTCTTTTAAAAAGTATGGAGGTTAAACCTAATGGCGCTATGTGATTGTGATTGTGATTGGAGCGCGCCTCTAAATACAGAAATTCACAACACAGTTTAAAGTTGAGGAAAAAGCTCAGCAAATAGTGATTCAGCCATTTCTGAAAGTTTGTAAAACCACAAGCAATAGCATGAGAATGATGAAAGGTTTACATCATGTAATTGAGTCACATAACAAATGGTATGTATTTTATATGTAGATATAAATTATACATATTTACTTAATTATTACTAAAATTAATCATAGCATATTCGAAAGTACATAATATATTAAGAATGCAATAGTAAAAATTATGGTAGGCCAACGTGGCACTGTAGGTCAGAGTCCGACTGTAAATGCGATGGTTTTGAGTTATATCCCCATTCAGGAAAGTGAATTATTTTCATTTCCACATTTTGGAAAAATATGCGGCCCTGACTCTGCCATCTGCCACCCAACATGGATGGCTCAAAAAATTGGTGTAGAGTACCGAGTGTCTTAACAATAGGTTTCAACTGCCGCTATGCTACTATGCGGGATAAAAATTAAGCTACTTTTGTTCAGATATGTGGTGGTAACTATTCCAGCGTATTGTGAAAATTGAAATAATTTTATTTATTTAAGGCCAATCTTGGCTCATGGGCACAAGCGTGCGACTGTCACAACAGTTTTTAGGTTCGGAAGTATGTTAATGGGAGCGCAGCGTCTTAACACTGGGCTTTCCGGGATACCTCTGCCTCCGCTATGTGTCAAATACAGCTAAAAAAAAACATTGAATTATAATCAATCACCCGTACAATTCGCTTTGATTGCGTTTAGAGATGTCTGATTATATAGCAAATATATATTGTAGGTACATTTTATATATTTAATAATACATTTTAACCTTGACTTAATGTTGATAACATTGCTAATTATTTTTGTATAGAGACAACATACATATATCTGCTATTAATTACGAAAGAATGATGTAATCTTTTCCATTTATTTATTTCGCAAAGAGACAATAAGTGTCACATTATTTTGCTCCATTTCGATCTGATGATGAAGATTTGAGGAATTAGACTCTGAAATTTGCTAGCACATCTTACGTTACTTAAAAGCAACTGTCAAGTTACATAAATTATCAGTATTGTAATTTCTAGAGGACCACTACGACCTCTTAATAACATGCATTCTTCTATACCATAGTGTTAATATTAGGTACATAACTTTTTTTTACCGATACCGTCCAACCTCCTTCGTATGTTCTCCATACAACATAATATTGGCGAAGTGATTAGTGCTCAACTGCTATGTTCAGAACTCCATATTCAAAGAAAACAAAAAAAGGGAAGGGAAGGGACTGACGGGTGAAGCTAGTCGTGGCGCAGGGGCACAAATGTGTGACTGTAAACGCGACTGGTTGTGAGTTCGATCCCCATTCGGGGAAATAAATTATTTATTTAAATTTATATTTTCATTTTTACGCTGTGGTGTAAACCAAGCGTGACATTGAGTTCCTCTACTCAACATGCGAATGCAATGCGTCCAGAACTCTACTGAAAATGGCAACGGAGTGTTTTACACTAGGTTCTCTCTGCCTAACCTGCTGTGCGCGGAGACAGCGTGAAGCTGATCTATTAGTTTATTAGTAATAGTGACATATCTTTTTCTTATGTAAAATATATGTGAGCATGCATATTTACATTTTAAATTGAATTTTCCTCGAAGTTTTCATCGTAATAATTCATATTAACCATATGTTAATGAACGATTTGTCATTCATAGAAATATGTATATATTTATTTTAAATGTGATGCTCATCTTACTTAATATCCTTAGTCATTTTCTAATAGTTTTGTTCTATAATTAAGATCAACTGTTGTATCATTATCACATTTTTTAATTTTTTTACCGTTTTAATGAGAATTAAGGAAAACTACTGGTGTCGAGGCTAAGCGCGGCGTCGAGTTCTGCCACTCAGAATTCGGCAGAAAGTGGGGAACGGTGTGTCTTAACACTAGGTTCCCTCTGCCTACCCTGCTGTGTGCGGGATACAGCGTAAAGCTGATTTTTTTTTAAGGAAAACAATGCTAAACATTAATAATGATCGCGGTTTTAGCGTAATCACGAGGGCACGAGGGTGCGGCTGTAACGCCACGGTTGTGGGTTCGATTATGGTGGGTGTGGGAATTAATTATTATTTTTTTTTTTTTCATTTTCTCGCTCTGGCCGCTCTGGCCAGGGCAAAAAACCCTGCGTTAAGTTCCACCACTCCTTACGTAATGTCACCAAAAATTCGGCGAAAAGTGAGGAATGGAGTGTCCTAACACTAGGTTCCGTCTGCCTGTGAAGCTGATTTTGATTTATTTCTGACAATTATAAAATTTTTACGTCAAAAAGTGCCGTTTCCTCGCAAAAGAAAGGCTTTGATATAAGCTATTGCCGGCCGTTTCGTCGTGTCTGTTATGGTAGTAATGGATTTATTATTTAATATATATAATACGCTTAGAAATTCTCTTTACTATTTATAAATCGCAGATATGCATGTGTCAAATATCTTGAAACTAGGCAGAAAACTAAGACAGTGATTTGACAATTGTAATAGTAACACTATTTTATTATTTTTACGCTATATTTAGCATTTGGTACGATGGGCCTGGAACCTGGGAACCGCCGCCGAATTCTTGAGGCTTTGCGTGTTGAGTGACGGAATACAACGCCGCGCTTGCCTCGTAACCAGAGCGACGAAATGAAAATATCAAATATTTCATTTGCTCTGGTGGAAATCGAACCCACAACCGAGTATATTTAAAAAAAAAAATTTAGTGAATCCGTAACTTTAGCCTTACAAATCACAGTAGATAACCACTGTGCTATCGTGAGCAAACTAAGCGGCTAAATGACGAGGCGACGCGAGGATTTCCTTGTTCACAAAAGGAAGTCTGAACGCGTCATGTTATTATCATATAAATACGTCACTATCTGAACGAGTCCGTGACGAGTCCTTGATTTTATGTTATCTGTCGCGTCATACATCATATTATTTCACTTTGTTCTCCACTTTTCTTTGTTGTATATTGTATATTGTGTGTTGGATGGCAGATTTAAACACCGCAATCCGGTAAAGAACAGAATATTTTAAATCTTAACTTTCGCCTGGATTAGATTGTATCGGCAACCACTATTTGTAGAGACATTTGCATTTAAATGTGAATACAAAGATGTTCTAATCAAATTCACAATTAAAATCAACTAAAATAGGATTATTGTAGTAAATTTAATTAAAATAAGCATTTTCCTATTATTTCAATGGAATTCTTCTAATTATGTATAGTTAGAATAGAATTCTTACAATTATGTATATTTAGAGTATTATTAATGATTTAATTATTTAAATGCTACCGACTAGATAGTTGACTCGATATTGCGGTTAGTTTAACGTAGTTGGGAAATGCGTAGCAGGGTGGGCAGTGGGAACCTATTGTAAAGACATTCCTTCCCTCACACATTACCAAATTGTTAGACGTCTTCGGTTTCGTTTTTGTTTAGCAGAGCGAGAAAATAAAAATAAATCAAATATAATTTATCAGTGTAACAGAAATCGAACCCATAACCGTCACATTTCAGATAAAATATATCAAAATTATACCTAAAACGAAGAATCGCAAATATAGTAATGTAAGCTTTGAATAATATGTATAACAAACACTATACATAGCGGAAATGTGCAAGATTATCAAACAAATAAAATCCACTTAAGAAGGACACTGGGGTCACGAGATAAAGTAATCATAAGTAAAACCAGATAACATATGGAAAAATGTAGTGTTGATGTGCATTTAATATTGTAAAGCAATGTATGTTGCTAATAAAATAACAATAAAATAAAAATAAATCAGCTTTACGCTGTATTCCGCACACAGCAGAATAGGCAGAGGAAACTCAGTGTAAAGACACTCCGTTCCCACTTTCCGCTGAATTTTGGAGGCATTGCGTGTTAAGTAGCGGAACTTAACGCCTCACGTTTGCCTGGGCACTAGAGTGAAGAAATCGAAATATAAATTTAAATAAATATTAAATTTCCTCGAGTGGGGATCGAACCCACAAACAGTTGCGTTTAAAGTCGCACGGTGTGCCCTTGCGTCACGACTGGCCTCAAAAAATGTTTTTTTTGACTTCACGCTATATCCCGCACATAGCAGGATAGCCAGAAGGGATGCCACGTTTTGCCTAGTTACCAGACCGAGGAAATTAAAATAATAATTTCATTCCAACCGTCGTAGGTTCAATTGAAATAGAACCTACGACCTTTAGGTCGTAGCTTAACTTCTTACCACAAAAAGCTAAGGAAATAATTAGCTTATATATCCATTCATTTTTTATAGTCTGTAAGTACACAGTATAACAGTAAATGCAGTACCTGTACAGTACAGGCATTGTTAAGAGAGCCCACTTGATCTGGACGAAAGGTCAAATATTTATGTATGTACCAATTACATGGTTGCCACTACATGAGGACCAAAGTTTGGAGTAAAATAAATATTTATTGGCAAATTCTATGTTTTTTTTAGCTTCACTTTGTATCTCGCAACTTATTCAGCGTAGGCAGAGGGAACCTATTTTTTTGTTACTTAAGACCCATTATACTTTCCCCCAAATTCTGGAGGCATTACGTATTCAGTGGCATAACTCAACACCGCGCGTTGAGTATGAAAATAAATAAACATTTAAAAACGATATTTGTAGAATTTATTATAATTTCAGTTTTAGCAACCCTATCAGCCATTGTAGATGACAACCACTACATGATACAGATGCTCACGTGAAGACTTTCTTTGTGAAGTAATTAAAGGAAATGATGTCATTTCACTTTATTTCTAGTTATAAGTCCTTGTTTACTGATATATATTATAAAAGGAGATACGCAAGGAATGTGTCGTTGATATAATGACTATATTATGACGTTTTAATACAAAAAAATTAAATCAGCTTCACGCTGTATCCCGCACACAGCAGGGTAGACAGAGGGAAGCTAGTTTTAAGACACTCCATTGCAGTGTATTAATACTAGGTTTTGTTGCCTGCTCTGCTATATGTGGAAGGCTTAATTCCGCAAAAAAAAATAACAACAATTAATCATATTTTTTTAATAATTAAATTCAAACTAAACTTATTCTTCTTACAAAAACTTTTTTCCTGCTTTCCATTTTTTTAATATCTATCTGGTAAAATGCCGCAATGCATACTTAAGTGGAGCCTTAAGTAGGCATTGCGTATTAAGTGGCGGAACTCTACGCCTCTACTCTACTCTTTGCCTCGACACCAGAGCGAGGAAATGGAAATATAAATACTATAAAAAATATTATGTTAAATTTAATTTGCGACTTACAGGTAACAATAAGGAATATTATAGGGGATTGGGACGAAGTATGTATGACTGATAAAGCGATGGTAGTGACTTGTGGATCACATTTTTTTTTATAATTAAATTCAAACTAAACTTATTCTTCTTACAAAAACTGCTTTCTGCTTTCTTTTTTTTTAAATATCTATCTGGAAAAATTAAACAAATTAATCTCATAGCTTTTAATTTTTTATTGATCTAAATGCACATTATTAATAAAGAAATGCCCATAAAAAGAATTAAATATGAACATATTCTGAAACGCATACACCTGTAAAAAAGAGCAGCGTAAATATTGCTTAGTTATTTAGTTTTTATATTTTTTATAAAAATACAAATATACTTTTAACTAAATAGGTCAAGGTTACCCTTAATTATTTAATTTATATTCAAATAACATGTCACAGTAATCAAGTTATCACAAACTTTTTTTATTTATTTTCTGATATGAATGTGTAACAGAGCGATAAGTACACCATGTACTTAGTTATATTCGGTTTATTTTTCATTTTCTTTAAAATAAAAGCACTTTACTAATTGGGAATCGAGTGTATTATATTCTAAGTTGTTAATTCAGTTTTATTTTATCTGATTTCAAAAAAAGCATAGATATAGAGATATCTATGGTAGAGATTAGACTCTTTGGTTAGTATTCAAAGTTCGAGTTAATTTTTTTTGAAAGAAACTGTCAATTCCCACTCTGGCAGCATCAAATGCTGCATTGAGTTCCGCCATTTAACACGCAAATTCCAGAATTCAGACAGAAAGTGGATTACGCGGGATAAAACGTGAATGTAAAAGAAATATTACAACCTATTAAATTTTAGGCCAGTCGTGGCGCAGCGGTAAGAGGTGTGGCTGTAAAACCGACTGGTTGTGGGTTCGATCCCCACTTGCAGAGATGAAATATTTACTTACATTTATATTTCCATTTCTTCGCTCTGGTGTCGAGGTTAAGCGCGGCGTTGAGTTCTGCCACTCAACACGCAATACCTCCAGAATTCGGCAGATAGTGGGGAACGGAGTGTCTTAACACTAGGTTCCCTCTGCCTACCCTGCTGTGTGCGGGATACAGCGTGCGTGCAGCAATTTATTTTTATTAAATTTTAACTACTGATCTATTAAACTTCTATACATTGGAATATGTTGCGCAAACTAACATCGACCACAATCTCAAAGTCAAATCATATGACCCAATAGAGGAGTTCAATTTACTCTCATTATTGAATACATTTTGTAAGATTAAGCAGTAAATTAGTTATACTTTTAGTATTATTACTGGTGTTTTAGTTTCAAAATTTTGATGATTGATCTGTGCAGTTGGCAGTTAGTGTTTTTTTTGTTTTTTACAAATGTACTAAAATTGAGGTCAGTCTTAGCGCTGGGGTAGAAACGTGCGACTGTGAACGAGACAGGTTGTAGAATCGATTATTACTCGAGGAGATTAAATATTTAATATATTCAATTCCACTACTTAATATGCAATGACTCGGAAATTCGGCGGAAAGTGAAGAACGGAAGTATTTCTCAGGTTTCCTCTGTTTTGTATGTGGGATACAGGATGAAGTCAATTTTTTTTTATAAAATATAAACGTAGCTGGACTTGATACCGCGCCTCTTGTTATAATCCAAGCGATCGTCGTCAATTAAAGCTTACTGGCAGTTCTCCTAAAATTGTTATTTTTAACCAAAAATTATGTATTTTTTAAAACCAGCGTGTAAAGCCGTAATTTTGCTGTGAGATGTAAGCTTGGACATTATAATGCACGTTTATTGAAGTGGCATCTATGAACAACCCCTATTTATTTTATAAATGGATTTTTTAAAAAATGTGTTAAATCGGACAATGACGATTAGTGTAGAATAATGATAAGCAACTGGAGAAAAATGATGCTGTGTACCAACAATGATTCTTTACAACAGAATTGAAATTAAATACTTACTTATTTAGCTTCACGCTGTAATACTAGTGGGAAAATCAGAGAGAACGGAACCCCAAACGCTACGGTCTCTATATACCTCTTTCACCTCGTCCACTATCATCAACTTTTCATACATGCCATCTGGGGCGTCCTCATCCTTTTTACGTGATTTTTCTCCTTCATTATCTTTGATGCTGTATTTTCGAAGGTCTATTTTTATTACTGCTCACTTTTTCTTCATTAATCTTTTTTGCTATTCCTTCGTCATCAATCCATTGTCACGTTCTATTACATTATCACCGTGGAAAGTATGATTGACTTATTCCTAGCGGATCAGTATATTTAAGGTTAAGTTGTGGACACAAAAGTACTTAGGATGCTATCTTGGGAACAGACCAATATGTAATCGTTGCTATAATAAGGAGTCTGTTTCATTTTGAGGTACGAGACGTCCAAACTTGGAGTCGAATTATCGCATAAGAAGCTGGAAGTTTTAAGATCCATCGATCAAAGAGGAATAAGTACTTCCAAAATATTAGACATCTTTGAAACAAAAAACGGAACTCGTTAGGATCATAAGGCCTCAGATAAATCTTTTTAAAAAAGTAAAAGGATATGCTACAAAGGCACCAAACGAAAGTACAGATAATGATGAAGCGTGAAAGGAAATCGGAACCGGAATTAAAGCTCTGCATGCTAACATTATTATAAGCCAAAATAAACACTACGTTAGATAAGGTATTTTCGTGGCAATATTTAAAACAAAAGTTCGCTCGCTCAATGACCCTATTTTTATAAACTTTTTTTGCGATCGATTTTTGTGTAGATACACCTACATTATAAGCACGTTTTATTATTGAAACCTTTAAGTATGTACTTATTTCATTAAAAATAGCAAATAAAATTAATATAGTTTAATTACGAATATTTTTGAAAAGAAATTAGCTAAGAACACACCAAATCTCCACGTATAATATTCAATTTTTTGAAGGTTTTTTCTTAAAATATATTTTTGTATATACTAAATTATTTTTGTATACATTAAACTTGTCTAGACGACTTGTTTATTATTTTAGTTAAGTATTTAATATGATATTTTTGTGCGTTTTGGAGAACTGCCATTACGTTCTTATCGAAACTCATACGCTTATCACAATTTATTTTTATTTTTAGGATCCCAACTAAAATTTTATGATTGCAAATAATTTTCTTATCCTTAGACTGAGTGTTTATGAATATTTTAACAATATTCATATTGTAAATTAATTTGTTACGAGAAGAAGAAAGTGAAGTGCGCGAAATAAATAATTTAAATTTATTTTCTGAATTATATTTAGGCCAGTCGTGGCGCGGGGGCACAAAGTGTGACTGTAAAACCGACTGCTTGTGCCTCCAGAGTTCGGCAGAAAGTGAAGAGAGGGAACGGAGTGTATTAACACTAGGTTCCCTCTGCTTACCCTGCTTTGTGCGGGATACAGCGTGAAGCTGATTTATTTATTTTATTTTTAAAGACCAAATTTGTTTAGAAAGGTGAAAATTTATATCTACATAAAGAGAGTTCAAATTATTAATCGGTCATTTTAATTTTACAGCAAAGTACACAAAGAAATATAAGCAAAAACACCGTAGCGTTCGTTATATCCGGTGTTTACACTACCAGTACGAGTATATCTTCAGTCTGAGGCCAGTAGCTCAAGCACGAAAAACTATCGAAAAAGTATTCGTATCGTCATCGAGAGCAATTTGTATAGGAATTGAACAGCGCCCCTACCGTGCGTAAAGGGAACTAACTCATGCCAGCACGAACCATTTTTTGTATCGTGTTACGTTCGACTATCGAGATACTCGAACGCAGTAAACAACAATTGGTAGCACGAAGGCCCGTTTTGACGTACGGTATCGAAAACGTCGAAGATTGGTTATCGAGTGCGTCGGGACTTTATTCGGTTAATATTTGTCAGTGAGAACACTCTCGTTACATAGTAAATCACAGTTTTAAAAATATTTGTAATGTTATTGGGAATTCTTTTTGATTTTTTTTACTTGTACATGTTTTTAGAATATTGTTTAGTAATTTTAACAATAATTAAATAACGTCCACTATGCAAAGACAGCCGCTATACGAATCACCACTATTACATTTATTCATTAATTCTTTCCACTTCCTTTGAATAAAATGGCGACCTCGTGGACCTCCTGAGGGCTTAAATAAATCGCCATTCCTAAAATACGAATTTCATAATACCTTACTTATATTATTAGATGTTTTTATTTTTAAGACTAAGTACAACTTGCAGCGGCACGAGGAGTGACTGCAAAACCGACTGGTTGTGGGTTCGATCCCCACTCGAGGAGATGAAATATTTACTTAAATTTATATTTCCATTTCTTCGCTCTAGTGTCGAG
>JAATLQ010033240.1:0-17116 GCA_013421005.1 Heliconius erato x Heliconius himera | reverse complement strand
TTCAAGTAAATCGGTTCAGTAGTTTCAGAGAAAAATGCGGACAACAATATGTCGACAGACAGACAGACAGACAGACAGACAGACAGACAGACAGACAGACAGACAGACAGACAGACAAGAAATTCAAAAAAAATCTTTTTGCTTTCTATTAGTCTTTTTAAGTGTCCCTCTATCCATTTCAGTCAAAATTACTAAATGTACAGACAAAATATTTTTACTGTCTTATTATATATAGAGAATAGAGATTATAATTATATTATTTATTTTGTTTGAAAAAATAACTTTTTGATTTTTGGGAGGGGGGAACCTAGCGTTAAGACACTCCTGTCCCTACTTTCCGCGGAATTCTGTAGCCATTGCGTGCTAAGTAACGGAGCTCAATGTCGCATTGTCGGTCCGAGTAAAATACAGCAACTAGCAACTATAAAGTAGTTACCATCAATCGAGTTAACTGAATGTAAACGAGACGGTTGACGGTTCGAGTCCAATTCGAAGTAGTGGATTAGATCTATTGCCGCAAATATTAAAAAACAGAATAAAATAAATATTACTACAAACGTGATTTTCATGCTGTTTTTATAGAAAATGGTACGGAATCCTTTGTGCGCGAGTGCAATCCGCACAAGGCTGGTTTTATTTTACTCTTTTCCTCCTGTATCTAGTCAGCATAATTTAAAATACCTATCAACTTTGATATTTTTATGCTAATTTATTATATCGAACACAAAAAAGGTTTTAGAATAATTGATTATTATAATCAACAATTGTGGCACTACGCTTTTTGTTTTTCAATCAAATACTTATGGAATTGATATCCACATTACCATTACAGTATCGATATTAACGTGGTATCTATATACATTTAATATTTTTTAGCCGTTTAATGTTTTTCAGGTGGAAAACAATATTAATAATAATATTTTATAAACTATAAAAATGTTGGTAGTTTTTAAAATTCTAATAGAATTAAACAACTTTCTATAATGTTCTTTCCTTGCATGCGTTGTAATAACTATTGGGAGCTATTAAACAAAAAAATCCATTCTCATTTATATAAATATATTATATGTTATTATAATATAATAATATTATTATATGTTATTTTAATATAATATATAACTTAACTTAACTTAGCTTTACGCTTTATCCCTGGCGGGGTAGTCAGAGAGAACGGAGCGCTAAACGCTACGGTCTCTACATACCTCTTTCGCCTCGTCCACTGTCATCAACCTCTTCATACATGCCCTCCGGGGGGTCCTCATGCTTTTTATGTGACCTTCCTCCAGTATCTTTGATACTGTGTTTTCGAAGGTCAACCGAGGTCTCCCCCGATCTCTCTTACCACTCACTTTTCCTAATATATAAGATATTATATGTTATATTTATTTTTATCTCTATATATAATAAGACAGTAAAAATATTTTGTCTGTACATTTAGTAATTTTGACTGAAATGGATAGAGGGACACTTAAAAAGAATAATAGAATGCAAAAATATATTTTTTTAATTTCTTGTCTGTCTGTCGATATGTATGGTCACATTTTTCTCTGAAAGTACTGAACCGACGTACTTAAAAGTTTCACTAATTCCTTTGTTTTAACTCAACTTATCAATTAAAGTTTGTTTCATCAAAATCGGTTTATTAAAAAAAAAGTTATCGTCATTTGAATGAACTCAAGGCATTAGTTTGCCTGCGAATGTTATATAGCAATCGCGCTGGTTTCTTGGCTAAAGAATGACATTCGAAACGTCTTGGTTATATGACTGTTGATAAAAATATATATTTTTAAAGCACTATTGTTCAAAGTACAAACAATAAAGTAAACAAAATAGAATTGTTAGTGAAGGTTACCTTCATAAATAATAATAGTTAAGTTTAAGTCGTAATTAATTCAACACACAACATAGATAAGGACCGATTTGATCTTCAAAGAAATATTAAGTAAATATATAGATTCTTCGGTTCGTTTGTTCGTTTGAAATAAATCTATATAAAAATGCCCAAAACACTCTACGAGTACTCTGTAATAACTACAAATTTATCAATTGTACATTAAGCCAATAATGTATGTAACTAATATAAAAACTGTACAGGAGTTAATATGCAATCATTACAGTTATTTTTAATTTTTTATTAATATCGAATATCAACATTGGTCGTATTTTTTAAAAAACAATCAAAAGTCGTTATAGAAATTATGATAATGTAGTAAAAAAATAATATTAGAAGTCATTTCTGTTTGTTAGATCAATAATCATCCAGCTTAAACGGGCGAAGCTGCGGGCGGGCTGCTAGTATATATATACTCGTATATATATATATACAGTTATGTTATATATATATATATAATTTATTAAATTGAAAAGTTTTAGAATAATTAATTATTATAATCAGCGATTGTGGACATTACACATTTTGTCCACAATCGCTGATTATAATAATTAATTATTCAAAAACTTTTCAATATAATAAATTAACATAAGAATATCAAAATTGATTGGTTTTTTAAATTATGCTGACTAGCTACAAGAGGAAAAGAGTAAAATAAAACCAGCCTAGTACGGATTGCACTCGCGCACTAAGTATTCCGTAACATTTTCAATAAAAAGGGCAAGAAAATCACATTTGTAGTATTCATTATTTTATTTTGGTTTTTAGTATTTGCGGCAATAGAACTACACCATATGTGGTAGAGTGAAATGTAAATAATCAGCTTCTTCGAATTGGACTCGAACCGTCAACCGTCTCGTTTACATTCAGTTAACTCGATTGACGGTAACTACTTTATAGTTGCTGTGTTTTACTCGGACCGACAACGAGCTAGTTAATTTCTAAAAATATAAGAAATTAATCTCATCATCAATAATTTTTTTTGCTGATTATCATAAGTTAAGCATGCAGCCTCTGAGCTTAGCATAAATTTGAGGCACAGAAAATTTATGTTTTTTTGTACATAACAACAAGCTGAGAAATGCTAAATGATTGTTTTTTCTAATAAATATTTAAATTAGTAAATAATTCTATTATTGCCGTAAACACTTTATCTTATCTTTATAGTAGTATTTTAACTTTAAAAAATCGGTAAAGTTAGCTAGTCACTAGACACATATCATAACTATAAACGGTTCTAACCTCTAGTGCAGTGTTTCCCAACCTTTTTGTGCCATGCCCCACCTTAACCTTTCTAAAATGTTTAATGTCCCCTTAAAATGTTAATAATTATGTATGTTAAAAATATATGTTTAAAAAAATGTTATGCATATTTTTTAATATTTGGAAATTGATTTGTCCACTAAAGAAACAAAATGATAGGTTCTACGAAGAGATCACTATAAAATTGTTAACAAAACACAGTAAGTAAAATTTCAAAACATATAATAAAAAACTGATTTCTTCTTCCTTTCCACCGTGACATCCTCGCTAGTACCACTCTGTGTATCTCTTCATTGCGGATTCCATCAGCTAAGCTGACTCCGCTTATCCTACGGAGAAATTTAATATTCATATATAATATATATGAATAATATATTCACATATATATATTATTCATATAATATATATGAATATTAAATCAACGAACTATTACAACAGCTTTGACGGACACTTATTTCAAATTAGCACCAACTGAATGATGTGAAACACTACGTACGTTGCGATGGGCCCGTGCTCTACTTGAAGACTCCAATCACCCAGTTAATATTTTGATCTCTTCAAATGAAATTGTACCTAATAATTATTTACGGCAA
The DNA here is from genome assembly GCA_013421005.1 of Heliconius erato x Heliconius himera. Classification (NCBI taxonomy): domain Eukaryota; kingdom Metazoa; phylum Arthropoda; class Insecta; order Lepidoptera; family Nymphalidae; genus Heliconius; species Heliconius erato x Heliconius himera. Next base: position 13,369 of record JAATLQ010033240.1, on the reverse strand, counting down.
TTATTTAAGATTTCGCCTTTTTTTGTTAAATTTTGCACCGATGCTAGATCTATGCATTGCATATAATGGGCCGAAGGGACTGGGTTAAAGTTATACCGAGCTCATTCTTGAATTGCCCCCTTAACAATCAAATTGCCCCCCAGTGGGACGTGGGCCCCACGTTGGGAAACACTGCTCTAGTGGTTAGAACCGTTTATAGTTATGATCGCGAATATCCCAAAATCTTTTAGAGAGGCAACAGTGTTAAATAAATCAGCTTCACGCTGTATCCCGCACACAACAGGGTAGGCAGAGGGAACCTAGTGTTAAGACACTCCGTTCCCCACTTTCTGCCGAATTCTGGAGGCACTGCGTGTTGAGTGGCAGAAGTCAACGCCGCGCTTAACCTCGACACCAGAGCGAAGAAATGGAAATATAAATTTAAGTAAATATTTCATCTCCTCGAGTGGGGATCGAACCCACAACCAGTCGATTTTACAGTCACACCTCATGCCGCTGCGCCACGATCGGCTTCAACAGTGTTAAGAAAGTTATATTTGCAACAAATAAATTTAAAGTAATGCCATCAGAAGTTTATTCAAATATACTGAAACTTGACAATATTGCTTTATCATAACACCAAGCTCTTCCGAAGAAAAGCCAAGAGCGCGTCCTATCTTGCTCTCCTCTATAACTGCAATAGTCTTATCGAATTCTCCGGGACGTTTGTGTGCGATCAGTCTGAAGGTACTTGTTACGCTTGTTTATATTAAGATTATATTAGAATGGTGATTCGTGATGTTGATTGAATTGTGAGATCAATATAAGTCGTCGGAACGAACGCTCTACCGCAAACCGCCCGATATGTTAAATAAACGCACGGCACACACCCCACAGTCGTGTCTCGAACGATTGCACTTTTCATATTTAACTATGTTATTTATGTGTATTGCCATGTCTATTTTATTTTATTTATTTATTTATTTTTAATATTTCATACCAGGTACATACTGTTACAAAGTGCGAGCCGAACTCACCCAAAGAAGTTTCTATACCTATTTCATGGTTGTAGGTCAACGAGTCAAGAACAATTTATAAATATTTACCAACTTAAGTTGGTTTATTTTGTATGAAATGAACTATGAATATAAGTCTTTTAAATATTATTTTTAATGAAATAATTGTAATCTTTTCGGATTTTTTCCTTTATTTGAGTTGTAAGTCCTTGCTTCGTGTTAAATTTCATAACTCTAGGTCCACGAGAACTCTAGGTCCAAGAGAACTTCATATAAAATGCAACAAAATCGGTGCATAAATACTCGAATATTTTGATTGCGTCAACTTAGAAGCTTGATTTTTTCTGTTCTTTAAAGAATCATAGACCTAAATTTTTGATATGAATTTCAGCTTGAAATCTCCACGCGGTATAGTTAAAATAGTCTTGACTGACAGACGGATGCACGGACAATAAAGTGATCCTATAAGTGTTCCGTTTCTTCCTTTCGAGGTACAGAACCCTAAAAACATGTTGCTTGAACAAGGTTGTGGAATTTTTGATTTGTTTCGTGGAAGTGGAATGACATGATTATCTTTAAAATGATTTTTATCGTATTTAAATTGACGAATTCAGACTTAACGTTAATATAAATTATCTAAAGTCGTCTGGATCTGTTCTAATTGGCGTTTCACAAGGATCTATTATTGCTATTGTAAACAAGGATCTGTAGGGGTATTGCCTATTTATTAATGTCGTTTATAAACAACGTTTGTAAACACACTATATCAGCGTCCTAAATTTATTCGCTACAAATACAATTGTGTAATTATTTTCCGCTATTGTTTTGTAGCGTATATATAACCAATTTAAATATATAATAAGGGAGTTGAATATTAGATCTCGTCTCATTACCATCGTCCCGATATAGCCCACAGATCTATTCTTGATGTAATTTTATTGATGCTGTATTCTAACGGCCGCAACTTCGTTTGTGTGGACTTGGCTTAAATCCTTAATGACTTTTATTTATCAAATAATATTGTGGTGCGGAAGCCGAAGAGGGAACTTTCGGGAATTACTCGAGCGAGCGGCAGATTAACATACTGGCGATTCCTCGTACTCGGTAACGTACTTTCACCATATATGAGCCCCATATATATATATGGCCGCCCGTCTATGTGAAAGGATCAGATTAGTAAAAAAAAATGATCATCTGAAATTCTCGAGCGCGTCAGATTAAGGCCGAGTAAGTTAGTTACATGCTAAATTGTGTATATTCCACTAATCTGACAATTTGAGAGTGACGTAAAGAAGAGGGAGGGCTACAAAGTTGTAAAAAAAAACTTTATCTCGACATTCTCGAGCGTGGCTAATTTTTCTTTTATTTTGAAGGGAATAATTCAAGGATTACGAAAAATATATAATCTGACGAATTCCACAAGCCTAAGTAATAAAAATTGATTGACAAACTTTAATGCAGCTACGAGTTGCCTATATTCCTATCAAATGATGAAATCGAGTCAGAGGAGGAAGATGATTCTCGATGAATCTTCATCGTCAGAATCATAAAAAAATTAAAAAAAATTAAATCAGCTTCACGCTGTATGCGGCACACAGCAGGGTAAGCAGAGGGAACCTAGCGTTAAGACACTCCGTTCCCCACTTTCTGCCGAATTCTGGAGGCATTGCGTGTTGAGTGGCAGAACTCAACGCCGCGCTTAACCTCGACACCAGAGCGAAGAAATGGAAATATAAATTTAAGTAAATATTTCATCTCCTCGAGTGGGGATCGAACCCACAACCAGTCGGTTTTGCAGTCACACCTCGTGTCCCTGCGCCACGACTGGCCCCAAAAATAATCATAAGACAATTAAATTAAAAAATTGAACAGTTCTCATATAAACTTGTAATATTTTTTAGAGTTTATATATTTTTTAGATTGTGACTGTAGAACAGAGTGTCTTAATATTAGGTTCCCTCTGCCTACCCTGCTGTGTGCTGGATACAAAGAAAAGCTGATTTGTTTATTTTATTTATTTAAAAAAATATTAATAATTGTCAGATTAAGCAAGTCCTTTCAGATAATCGTCAGATTATGAGATAGCACGTCTAGGGCATGAAAATGAACCATATATATCTTAATCTGACGCGCTTGAGTATTTCAAGATGACAATTTTTTTTGCACATTCCAACAATGGTTGCGAGCCTGCGTCACATACAAACCGTCAGATTATCATATAAGAGCTTTTTTTCAGGTTCACTTAACATTCCCTTAGAAAATCTGACGCGCTCGATTTTGTTTTTTCATTTTTAACTATTACGTACAACCACCTCCATCACGGAAACAGTCAGATTAACATATTTACATTTTTAAGAATACGTAGGGAATTAATGATATCACTATCTGACGCGCTCGAGTATTTATTTATTTTATTTATATATACTTTATTGTACACCACAAATTAAAAGCAAGCACAACTTACATCTAGCAAATACACATAAACTTGTGTGAAGCACAAAAGGCGGTCTTATCGCTAATTAGCGTTTTCTTCCAGACAACCTTGAGGTTAGGAGATATAAAATAAAAAAATATATAGTGGGTGGTGTAAATAAACATTCATACTTAAATAATATTTTACCTAATACATAAACTTAATACATAAATATTTATATTATAGTACAATATATAAGGTAATATAATATACTAATACACAATTCTATATAATATAATATATATGTCATATAATTACGAATTTAATAAGTAAATGGAAAGGTAAATGTCTTCATAAAGAACAGATCTTAAAATAATATTCTTTCACAGATTTTTTTAATTATCCCTAAAGATTAGGAGCGTCTAATAGGAAGTGGCAAGTCGTTCCAAAGATTTATCGCTCGTACCATAAACGAGTTCTCATAAAACTTACTTGTGTAAGTAGGTATTCTTAAAGTAAGATTCTCAGTGGATCTCAACCTACTGGTATGTGCTCCTAAAAATTCAAACATTTCCCTTCAAAAAGGCGGAGACTTATGGGTAAATAAGACACAGTACAGAATTGAAAGTATACGTAGATTCGGAACGGATAGGGAGCCACTTGAGCTTCAAACGAAATTCGGATACATGGTCATACTTGCGTAAGTTAAATATGAACCGAATAGCAAGATTTTGATGTCGCTCAAGTTTGTTTACATAGTCCTCGGTTAAGTTAGGATAGCTTGCGTCTGCATAGTCGAGAATTGAGAGAAGAAGAGAATTTGCTAACATAACTTTGGTGGGAATAGGTAAAATAGGGCGAAAACGTCGGAGAGAGCCTAATGTACGGAGAAGTTTTTTACTTACATTTGTCATCTGTACGGACCATGATAGCGTTTGGTCTAGATGAATTCCAAGATCTTTGACTGTACTGTAATGTGGGATAACAGTCTGATTGTATGTTATCGATGGCAGATATTCACAGTCAACCCGTGCAATCATGCTAGGGCTTCCTATTAGTATTGCTTGTGATTTTATGGGGTCAACTTTCAGGCCATAAAACTCTCTCCAGTCTGCAATTGAAAGAAGATTACTGTTAATAATATTAACTGAATTAACCAAATTATCTAAGGAAGAATGGCTTTAAATTTGGATATCATCCGCATACATGTGATAGGGACACGAAATACGATTAGTAATAGAATTAATGAAAATTGCGAAGAGTAATGGAGATAAAACACCACCTTGTGGTACCCGAGCCTGGACAACACACCATGAAAAGACCCTCTCCTCAATGCGAATGCGCTGTCTACGGCCATTAAAGTAACTTTGAAACCAGTGAATCACAGACGGAGATATATTAATAGAACGCAACATACATACATATATAGATATGGGGCAGAAATCAGCATTAACTTTAGGATTACATTTTTTTGGAAGAGGAATAATTTGTGCACATTTCCAGGCTTCTGGAAATTCATTAACAGTGGTAGAATAGTTAAGGATATGGGTCAGACAGGAGTAAGAATATCTAGGATAGGTAGGATCATTTTGCGACTAATACAATCAGAACCGATAGCATTCGAAGAGATAGACAAAATGGTTCTATTAACACGTTCTGTGAATGAGCGAAAAGAAAACGGTGGAAAATTTTGGGTTGGTAAAGATGAAAGAATGTTAAGTATTTTGTCTTTATTGACACTTTCAGGTGCATCAAAAGATGAGAAATGTTTATTAAGAAGCTTTAAATCAATTTTATAAGAATTATTGTTACAAGAAAATTTACCAACTCCAAGAGTTTCAAGAATTTTCCATGTTTTTGCAGTATCGCCGTTTTCGATTGATTTATGAATATGGCGGCGGTTAGCGTCCCTACAAGATGTATTACAGCGATTCTTTGCCTTGTTATATTTAATACGGTTCGCTTCGGTCCCATTCATTTTAAACTTAGTTTTTGCCTTGTGTTTTTTGTCAATTAGCAATTTAATTACATCACTAAGCCATGGCGCTATTAAATGTTTTAATCTGATCGGTCTTATAGGAGCATGGTGATCATATAACTTTACTATTAAGTCATTGAAAATATCTACCTTGCAGTCAATTGATTTTGCTCTAGTGAGTCCAGTCAATTAATCGCGCATCGTCGCGCAATTGACTAATTGGTTTGGAGGAAGGTTCTACGGATCACATTATATTTAATTGTTCAAAACTTAACTATTCTCTTTATGATATCCTTCCTCTTAATGTACAGCGTCCTGTTAATGTAAAATGTATATTAGCTTTAGTTTTTAGTCCTTTTATTAAAATGATGGTAAAGTTTATTGTAGATAATGACATTAAGTTATAGTTGTTCTCAATGTGTGTGTATTTTTTTACTATTTATTTTCATTTGTATATTTCTAATATAGCGTTTGTTTGTCTGTTTTAGAGTTTGATCCAGTACATCCACCACCATATCTATAATTCATAATATCTCTCAAAATTTACTGCTTCATATCATTCGTGTTTTTTCTACTATACGTGACACTGGCAGATTATTTTGCGCCTGTCATCGCAAAATTAAGCCATTAATTAAAAAAATATATATCAACTATACTCAAGCTAACCACATATTCAATATAAATACATACATTTATAAACTTAAGGATAAGGAAACAACTAAAAACATTAATTATAATAAAAATAAAACAAATGCAAAATGCGTTTATTTCTTAATTAACCTTTTGGGCCTTGGATTTATGTTTTTGCTGGTTTTAGGATCATTCGCCTCAGTGGAAATAACAGGAGCTAGTAAAGGAGTCTAGCTCGGAATCATATTTAATTCAGCCATACTTGTAACTCGATGCTTGGCCCCGTCAGCGCTTAAAACAATAATTGCACCATCTCACGTCCAACACTTAGTTAAACCGAAACGTGGCCGAGCTGCTAAAAATGTCTTATACCGACATTTCGTAAGAAACTCTGACATAGTCACCCCAGTCCCCTTTAAGTTTGTCTTCAGTGACCAAACTTTGTTCCTTAACGATCAATCCTTAAATTTGACAACCATTGCACGAGGCTTATCAGAGGTAGAATGCCCAAGACGGTGACATCGACTAATAGAGCTTGAATTAAGGTCAGGAATTTGAAGACACTCTGCTAGAACTTTGGAAGTACAGGCAGCTGCATCCTCTTTCTGTGTCTCTGGGACTCCATGTAACAAAATAATATTTTTTCTTGAGCGCATTTCCAGTTCATCATGCTGTCTTGATAATAGTTCAACTTGCCGTTGTAAGTTTTCTAATACAGTTAAAACAAAAGACCGAAATGCACTAAATTGAGAACTCAAATTTGATGTTGGACTTACAGCAGGGACCGACCCTTTCCGCCGGAGCCCTTGGCAGGCTGCTGCCTAATATCGGAGGGCCAGATTCTCCATGCCGACAACTTTATGTTGGCGTGTTGAGATCCATGGCACTATACGGTGCACCCGTGTGGGCGGACTCTCTCACTGCTCGTAACAAGGCCCAATTGCGAAAAGCGCAGCGGGTCATAGCAGTGAGAGCGGTTAGGGCTTACCGTACGGTGTCATGGACGGCGGCTACTCTCCTGACAGGTGAGCCACCTTGGGAGTTGCAGGCTGAAGTACTTGCTAGAGTGCACATATTCCGCACAAGTGGGCGGTCGCGGAGTGAACGACCATCAACGGAGGATGTCGTGCGGATCAGGAGAAGAGCAGATGAAGCCCTGATCCAACGATGGAAACTAGACCTGGAGTACCCGACCGCAGGCATACCAACAGTAGAAGCTATTCGCCCCCATTTAGATCAATGGGTACAAAGGAGCTTTGGGGTTTTGACATTCAGATTGGTGCAGGTACTGACGGGGCATGGTTGCTTTGGAAAATACCTGCACCAAATTGTACATCGAGAAGCGTCACCTGCATGCTATGAATGCAATGCGGCCGTGGACTCGTCTCATCATACTCTGGCCGAATGTCCTGCTTGGGCACCGCAACGCCACACCCTGATGGCCGTAGTGGGTAGAGACCTCTCATTATCCAGTGTGGTGAGAGCCATGCTGGATAGTGAGAGGAACTGGTCTGCCATGGTCTCCTTCTGTGAATCGGTTATGGCATTGAAGGAGGCCGCGGAGCGGGTTCGCGAGTTCAGTGCGAATGCAGAACCGCTTCGCCGTCGAAGACCAGGGAGTAGGAGAAGACAGTACGCACATCTCCTATTGTTTACCTTTACCCTAGACCAATCCAAACTTCCGAAGTTGCGGAGTCCTCCTAAGGACCGCTAGGATACCCTGAGAGGATTGGTGGCTCGTAATAGTGTAAAATGCGGGCCTACCACCGAGGCGTCGTAGTGGCATGCGCGAGCGATCCTGCGGCGTCTCTATTTTGGTGGAGAGGTTCCCGCTGGGTTCTAGTGGGTAGTATCGGACTTTTTTGCCCGATCAGTATTATAGTACCATCCGTCGTGGAGGGGATGCCTATATGCCTTGTACGGATGGTCTGCGTGAAAGCGTTTCCCAGCGTTAAAAAAAAAAAAAAAAAAGGGACCGACCCTTTCATTTCTCTTTGAAATTCGTTCATTTTTGTTTAAAAGTGCTCATCTAGAGTTTGTTTTATAGACTCCATGTTGTTCACCAGGTGATATATTACACTTGCTTTAGGTTTATAAACTATGATATATTTAGAATATTATGGCTGGTAGGTAAAATGTATTTACTGGCACATAATTAACTTAATTAACTTGTTATTTATATTTAAAAAAAAATTAACTGTAGAGCACAAAATACGTGTATGTCCATGCAACACATTTTTACATTTTTGAAAATCTATAACCGCTCACCCCACCGATCAAAAGATATGTATTGTATGAATTTTTTTTCTTGTTATCATCTAAGCTTCGCAACCCAATAGAGCCTACGCCCTACGACTCTCGAGTAAATCCCGAAAGTCCCCTCTTCGGCTCCTGCCCATCATATTGAACAATTTTTCAATATTTCTTACAATTTAGCTGGACTATTATTTTTACTGATCAGAAGTTGCAGTTTATCAAGTTTTGTATGTGGAATGGAAAATGGCTATTACGATAAGCAATTTATACTAAGGCGGAATTTTATTATTTCTTTTAAATTCGCTATACTGTTATGGTTGTTCATCAGATCAAATTCAAGTCTTCAATTTTTAGGATTCCGAACTTAAAAAGGTACAATCAGAACCCTTATAGGATCACTTTCTTGTCTGTCCGTCTGATAAGACCATATATCTCGAGATCGCGTAGAGATATCAAATTGAAATTAATAAATTTAAGTTATCTATTTAAATAATTTATTTAAGTCTATATTCCCTTGAAGTATAGAAAAACACATGATTCTAAGTCAATGCAATTAAAAGATACGAGCATTTATTTATCGTTTTCGATGCATTTCGTATAGAATTCGCCGCGTATTCAAAACCTAAAGGGTACTTATCAAGTTATGGCACGAAGTGAGAACTTACAAAAAATTCGTTAAGCGAGGCCGACAACGTGAAAAGAAAAAATATTGATGTTACGCAAATTACTTATTCCACAACTTTTGTTGAGGACGCATTTAATTATTTCTCATAGTAAAGCTGGACACTATGATTCTGCTGCTTTCTGATGCTGCCCAGGCCTTATAGCTGTAGAAAAGAGTTTCAATTAAATCCATCCAGTTATTCAGAAGATGTAAGTGTACAAACATACCAACATACATATAAAAGTTTTAAAAACATTACATACATTTGTACTCTATTACTTTTCTTACATCGCCCTCAATATTTATGTACAACAATACTTTTTACTTTATTTTATTTTAATTAACGCTGAGTTGCTTTCTTAATTTGTTTTTTTTTATTTATTTTTTTTAAAACAAGATTTTAATCCACGCCCCAGGCGTGGGCGTTAGGCACTGGCTATTTAATATTTTTGAAATACATTTTTTTGTAACATGGCGTGGTAGCACAAGATTCCGTCTGTCAAATTTAATATGTACAATGTAATGCTAAATTATTTTTTTTACCCCAGCACTCACTCAACTCGGTAACAAAAAAAATATTTACATTATACACGTGTTTATTTTTATTATTTTACAACATTGTATATATAATCTTTTATTATTTTACAACTTATAAATGTGCATTAAATTGAGGCCGTTGTGGCGCAGGTTCGATCCTGCTCGAGGAAATGAAATATTTAATATTTTCATTTCTTCTGTTATCTTGGAAATTGGAAATTACAGCTGGAAACAGAGACTTACCGTTCCAATTTCTGTACCAATTCGAGACGTCGAACTCATCGCCGCGTGAAACTCAAGGTCGCGCTTAACTTAATCGAAAGACGCAAAAGGAAAATAATTAATTTCTTTGAGCGGGGTGTGAACCTTTGCTAACATTTAGGCACAGACAGATCCACCCTTCCTTTGCGTCAACCATTTTGCACACGCGCTCTAGTACTTCCTCTCTTGTCTCCAAATCATCCTTCGAGAAGATAGTGATGGAATGCTAGGTCAGGTTGTACCGGTTTCGGCATGTGTGCCTTTGCGAGCGTATAGTCGCTCTTTAGCTTTGGTAACGCCAGCTTTTATGTCTGTATTTATGTTGCGGGTTTTTCAACAATATTTTAGCGCTCGCCAAACACGAGGATCCGGTGATGTAGGCCATCCTCTCTTCTTGAGGGCTAAATTCCCGCTGGTCTTGATGGGATTTTTTTTTATCATAATTTTAATTAAACACTACAGACACGTGGTCCGTACTTTTTTTAACTTTTTCATTATTATTAGCTAATTCACAGTATATTTATCTGCCACTTAAACTAGGCATCTTGATGGAGTTTGGTTCGATCCGTCTTGATCCCGACGTGAACTGGAGGTTTCGACGGCATGTTCTTCGGTTCCACAATCGTTGGACTTTTAAATAGTACATTCTCTCTAGTGATTGTTGTGGTGTTTAAAGCCAGGCCTCCACATGACTACTTTGCTGGTGTCCTTAACATAACGGAGGTGCGCGTCACTGGTTTATGTATATGTAACTTATGTGTTGTATTTATTTTTAAGTCAATTAGGTCAATTTGTATATGAAGTATATGAAGTGTAAATATATCTTAATTTTAAGTATCTTATCCGATATTGCCCGTCCAGTGGTGGAACTTAACGCCGCGTTAACGAAGAAACGAAAATAATTCATTCCTCGAGTAGAGATCACACTCGCAACTGTCGCGTTTATAGTCAGAAGTTGTGCCGCTGCGCCACGATGGGCATATTTATAAGGTTATGAATAATAATTTACAATGGATCCATGGAATGCTAGCTAGAGAAGAGCTCTGATGCTGTGTTCAGATGTTCGCATTCGAAGCGACATTCATCGAGTACAAGCACGGGAATAAGCTTATAAACAAGCTGGTTCTGCATGCGAGCGTTTTTGTTTGTCTTTTAAAAAAATCTTGACCTTTGTGCCTATTTATACGCGCTCCGTTCATCAGTATCAGAGAATATAGGACACCCAAATTACGAAAAAAAGTAAAAAACTAACACTACTTTCTGCTATACCAGGGTCAGGGTCAAGGTTAATTTCATGTACCTGACACTCTTAGTTCCCCCACTTTTCTATGTGTGATAGCTAAGTGTTGGAAATGGAGGATACGTTCCATATAACGTTATGCTAAATTCTGCATATAGCAATTGAGACATTGATATCTTTAATTTCGAGACATAAACGTCTTGTTACCAGACCTAGGAAATTATGAAAATGGAATAATTCATTTCGCCGAAATGGAATTGAAACTACAACCGTCGCGCTTACAATCAAATGCTGTGCCGCTGTGCCACGAAGTCGTCTCGCTTCCTAAATACTGGCTATTTTAGAGGTAATGTGTGTTGAGTGGCGGAACTCAACGCCGTGTTTTATATTACCGGAGTCGAAATACAAAATAATTTCAATATATACTCACATATACTTACCGCTCTACGGTGGGTTTGTGTTATAGTGCGAAGGAGGAAAAATATAAATGTATAAATGTTCATGGTAGTGGTTTAGAAAAAATTAAAGGTCTTTTGAAAAACAACACTCGAAATAATTATCTTGTAATTAACAACATTTATCTTTTAGATTATCTTTTCGGAACTACAAGTATATAACTATATCTTGTAATTTTACTTGCAAATTTCTTGCATCAGAAGGAAATAATAGTTGAAAGATATATATCTACATGAACTAGCTTTAACTTATGGCTTTGCCTGTGTGCTCTAGAATATTGGAAATATATATATATATATATATATATATATATATATATATATATATATATATATATATATATATATATATATATATGCGTTGCTGTGATGAAAGGCATTCTTCACCTAACAAAGCTTGTCCCCTAGATGTTCAGCGTCGCAGAGTTGCTGGGCTCTTTGAAATAAAGACTTGCCAATGGTAAAAAAATGCGTAGGATGGTGGTAACATTCACTAAAGTAGTGAGTATGGTTTCTTTGTTAGCTAATTGGTTGGTTGTATTTAGGATATTTTACAAAGCTAGTTACGAGGGATTTAATATTAAATATCTTACGTTTCTTTCATTCTTCTTCTGCAACACCTACGTTTCGCTGCCGTATATCAGCGTCGGTGGTCGTCGCCTAATTGTACTAAAGGAGTTAAATGCTTTAAGTACAATAATTTTGGCCACAAATCAAACGAATGCCCAAATAATTCGAAGAAGCAACTTAAGATTCAAGATCAAAATGGAGATAAGTGCCTTACACCTTATAAAGATGTCCAAATTAATGATGTAAAAGTGAATGCTCTTATTGACACAGGAACTAATGTCAATCTGGTCCGAGAATCATATCTAGATAAAATTAAAGGCGAACATTATGATCCTGGCACCATGATATCTCTTACAGGTATTACTGAATAAAAGATATGAGATAGATATCTAATAGCAAAGATTCAGATAGATGACTGCTATTTTGACACCACCATTCACATTGTTGAAGATAAAGCAATACTAGTAAATGTTATCCTCGGTAACCCAATACTTAATGAAGTCGAAGTAAGTTTTACAGCTGGAAATATTTCTGTAAAGAAACTTATGCATCGTTATTGTTTTTTTTCTTTGTCAGCGTTATTGCCATCTTTTATCATTTTAATGGCAATGACGTCGCAATCAATGATGTTTTTACATAACACACGTTAGAATTTTATGAAAAATTCATTCAAAGTACATAATACAGAAATATGCTGGTTACAGATTTGTTTAAAATGTCAACATAAGTATATATTAACGATTGCCGAAACATTTTTAGTCTAAAAGTAGTGTAATGATTTTATATTAATTAGTTTTAATATTCGCAATAATTTATTATAAAAATGTGAATCAACCTCTTTGTTGAATAAAAAGATGTTTTTAAATAGAATAATATAGAACTGTCACGGGAGAACATTAATAAAAATGACGCTTTATGTAGTCGGAAAATTATAATAACTAAATAATAATATTTTATAATAATTAGATAAACTTTTAGACTTGGAGCGGAAGAACAAAGAGAATCTCTAGAATGAAATATTGTATTAGAATTTAAGATAGACATTGTACAAGCTTAACAGTATTTAACTCTGGAAGAAATATAAGTTCTGTAAAAGCCTCGAGGTGTTTGATTTCTTTACATCTCAGAAGTGGGATGCGCCCTATAGTGAGGTACGTAAAAAAAAAAACATGCAAACCAAACTTTACACTGCTAGCTTTAGTATGTATAGCTTTTGATTGTAAATTTAGTCACTTTAGAATTTTCATTGTATATCTTATTAGAATAGTATGAAGATTGATAAGTGGTTAGCGTACCATAGATGATACCATGGATGATACGGTGAGCGGGCCGTACATGAAGTGGTTAGAGTAGATGATACCATGGATGAT
>JAATLQ010033239.1:6283-17102 GCA_013421005.1 Heliconius erato x Heliconius himera | reverse complement strand
TTAAGACACCACATCTTTAATTCTTATACTTTAGCTGGTCTGTTCGAGCTCCACGTTAGATATTCCTGACCATCGTTTTCTACAAGTGAACAAAAAATAGACACATACTACAGCGGCTCGCATCCACTTGAAAAACTCGTGCATTATGCAAGTTTTAGATGTGTTTTAGACTTTCTTTACAATTTATATATAGTGTTTAAACTATGATAGCTCTGAAATGCAACCACTGAGGGTTGGCATATCAACTCATTTTACTTGTGGGAAGTCTATACTTCGAATTGATATTAAAAGTGACCATTTCCATTATCGTTTTTTTTTCGCAACAATATTGTGACTTGCGAGCATCATATCTTGAAAATGCAACCACTGAGAGCCGGCAGACCAACTTATTTCAAATAAGGGGACGCCATACTTTGAGTATGCACCAAAACTGACCATTTCCCTGATCGTTTTTTTTTCGTAACAATGAAGCTTCTTCTAAGCTCTATATCTCGGAGTTGCAACCACTGAGAGCAGGCAGACCGAGACCATTCACATAAGGGGACTGCTCTACAACCCATGAAATTCAATCTGGCCGTATCCGTGATCGTTACGAAAAATCCCGCGACCTCTTAGTCTATAACAAGTGTTGTATAACATAGAAAAATATGAAAAAGTGTACTAAAATAAGTTTACAGTTTCCTTATATGTTCTGTCTACGTAAAATATTTCTTTTTCATGCCTTATTACGAACGTAGCAGGATATACAGATGGAACCTGGGAACCTAGTTACTAATAGTTACTCATTAATTCACTTCCGTTTCCCACTTAAATTATGAAAATCATGTTTTTATGAATTAAGAAAATCGGCGGAAAGTTCCCTCGGGTTCAGCTTCAACTTTCGCCTCCATTACAGTTGCAATGCTGAAATCCTTGGCCGCCAAAATATGACTCTTTTGCACATTCCCTGATGGTAACTTAATGTTGAGGAACAATATCAACTGTAATAAAAGTTTTTTTGCAAACAGTGAACTGATTCCTTGCGCAAAGACGATTTAGAATCCCATACTTTTTGCCTAAATTATAAATTACTTACATTAATTCCGGCTATTGCCAGAGTCTGCCTTCCTACTCAACCTACTTTACTTTGCATGGTCGTATAAAAGAACCAGTCGGATAATGCTCTTGTATATCAGACCCTTGAGTTTGGATGGCATCCTGCGATTGCGAAACACAGCAGCCGCCATTTGGCCCAGCGCTTATACAGCTATAGACATCGTGATTGATGCCTCCAGACTCCGATGCCTGCATCGACCGATCCAAGGTACTCTACTACTATAAACATTTTTATATTATAATTAAAAAACAGTTTATTAATATAATCATGTAGAATATATTAAATTAATTTAATTTTAATTTTATATATTCTACATGAATTAATAAACTGTTTTATAAAACAAATAATGTATTAAATAATTATAACCTTAAATAATTATTTTACGAAAATATGTAGCTACAGTGATTTGATATTTTGGGCTTCTTTTAAAAGATACCCTGAACCCTGATGCTAACGTGGTGAAAGTAATTCTGATAAGTTAAATAAAAATTGTATAGTAATCGGGCGAAGCCGCAAGCGGGTCACTAATATAATATTTTTTTTTTTAGTTTCACGCTGTATCCCGCACTTAGCAGGGCAGGCAGAGGAACCTATGAACCTAGTGTTAAGACACTCCGTTGCCATTACGATACTTCTGTTCCCCATGTTCAGCCAAATTCTGGAGTAATTGCGTGTTAAGTGATGGACACAGTGACTTCGTTATCACTTTACATTGTACAAATATTACATAAGTCCCTAGTTAAATGATTGTACGAGTATACTAAATTTATCAATATTATATAAACTAAATATGACGTAGTTGTGAAATTTACCAACTTCTTGATTCATTCACGTGTTTTTCTAGTGATAAAATAGACGTAAGTGTCGACGGTTGTATTGTTATATAAAAGGTGTGTGCTAATTTTTTATTTTATTTTTAGTAATCTATATATATAAAAGGACTTGTGCTGACTGAGTGAGGTAAGACGCACGCAGAGCCGTAACCGCTGATGGTAGAAACGTGAAATTTGGGCAGATGTTTATTTTTATATTCTGGACATCCACTAAGAAAGGATTTTGAAAAATTTTAACTCTAAAGTGATGAAATAGGGGTTGAAAGTTTGTATGGATTTTTTTTTAAATCGGCACCGATTTTTATAAAATTTGAAATTCAGACTCTATAAAACATTTCATTGAACACGTATTTCATGGTTTTTTAGAATTCACCCCCTAAGGGTGCAAATAAGGGGTTGAAAGTTTGTATGGAAAAAATCTTTAAAACACCACCGATTTTTATAAAAAAATTAATTCAGACTGTTAAAAATACTTTATTGAACACATGTTTCGTGGTGTTTTCAGAATTCACCCCTAAGTGTCCAAATAAGCGGGCGAAGCCGCGCGCGCCCACTAGTAAAATATAATTTTCTTTAATAGTACCATAAATTATACTTGTGTGCTTTTGAAATTTTGTTATTTGTATTTTGTTGAAGAATTTGACTTTAATGTAATATTGTTACATTAATGTAATATATTTTTTCAGTTATGTGTTTAAACACAGTGTACAATATTCTTACACAGTGTACAGTATTCTTTAAAAAATATTTTAAAGAATAAAAAAATAAAGAAATAAATATATAAATAAATTGGTTATATCGTTTCTTTTCCAGAAAATGATAAAGTGGCTGAGCAGTTTAGTGTTATTAAACTTTTGGTTGAGTGTCAATGGTTATAGAATATTAGTAGTATCACCTTTACCTGCTAGAAGCCACGCAATACTCGGTGAGGCGTTGGTGAATCACTTAGCGAACGCTGGACATGAAGTGAGTATAATACCCACACCATTCTCCACTCTTTGAAAGTAACTCAACGTGCAACGTCACTTGCCTAAATCGAGTGGGATGAAAATAATTTAGTTATACCTGGTCTTTCAACTAGCTAACTAACTGACTGACTCACTGACTTACTGACTGACTGACTGACTGACTGACTGACTGACTAATTGACCGACCGACCGACCGACCGACTGACCGACTGACTAACTAACTTTACCGCTGACAATTTCAAAATTATTGTTTTCAATTTAATATTCAATTTTTTCAAATAAGATAATGTCAAATAAATAAAATATAAATTCATCTACATATTCGATAACCTCTTGATCTACTTCATTTTTTTCCCTTATAGCATTTGTCATCAATTTGGTCTTCGTTAGGTTCATAGATAGGCCTACTTTCCTACTTTCATTATTTAGCTGTTGCAACATATTTTGAAATATACAAGATTCTTGAGCAAATATGACGCTGCATTGGCGAATCTTAGGTGATTTAGTTTTACTCCGTTTATATTTAATCCTAAGTTATCCCAAACTAAGTTTCTGAATATATTTTCCACTATAATTATAACATGTACTAAATAATTAAGTGAGTAGCAGAATTTACTTCGAGAAATGATTAAACAATGATCGTCTTAAAAATATGGAGAAAAACATATAAGAACTTTGCATAGGTTTGTTTTAAAGTACCTAACTGTACACACAATGATAGTGGCTTCGATTCTCATGCAGGGGAATTAATTATTATTATTGTGCATATGTATTCTACCTTTATGAACGCCGCAATCAAAAAAAATATCATTTACACAAAAAAGTTGTGAAATATATCTATTAATTTCACTGATAATTCTTTGCTACTTACTTACACTACACTCTATGTACCTAATTTTAAGGAATTGACGAAAAAATACTTTTTAACCATCGCTTCGCGATAATTCCGTAGGAATTGCCTCAATTGACTATTATAACGCAATTCATTTCTATTTGGAAATTCTAAGCGAAAATAACAAATAAAGATAATATAATAGATTAACAAAATATATCCAAATGTTATATGTAACTATATATAACATTTGGATATGTAAATGAAATATGTCCATGAATATAATATTTATAGATTACCTACATCACGGGACTTGCACCAAGTAAAGACCGACCGGATGTCAGAACTATACAGATACAAGAAAGTGCTAAACTCAACGTTGATGGTATTTATATTTTTTCATATTTGATTTATTTCTTCGATTGCGTGGATGAAAGAAAATAACTTATGGTACGAATAGACTACTATAGATTTTATCACAAATGTGTGTGTTGTAAAATGTAGAAATTGCGACCTAATATCACACATTAAGGTATGTGTTTATTTATACATATATATATAAATAATTTAATATGTCTAAATCTAAGCTAAATACTTTTAAATATTTTTTTAGAAGAACCAGCTATAAGCATCAAGTCAAAACTAGAAATGTCTGGAGGCAATGAATTTTTCAATATAGCACCGTTCATGATATTTATAAACAAAGTAACATTACAGGATCCTCAAGTACAAAAATTGATAAATGATAAAAATGAAAAATTTGATTTGGTTATCATCGAATGGTTGTACATTGAAATGATGAGTGGGTAAGTTTTTTTTTTCTTGTCACTAAAATGAAAATATTAAATAATGTATTCCCCTGAATCGACATCAAACGAATCACATTTACTTTTACTCGTTGTGTCATTACACAACGATAGTCTCTTTTTTCTTCTGTATTTTAAGTCTTTAATTAATTTGCTTGTATGTGGAAATTAAGAGCCGGAGTGTCTTTACACTAGTCTATTTCCAGTCATAATAATGTGGGATAAGGCGTTAGGAAAAAAATAATTTAAAATAACACAATACGTTATAATTACTTTTAGGTTTTCAGCGTTATTCAATTGCCCATTCATATGGCTTTCGACAGTCGAGCCCCACCTAAAGGTGCTACAACTAATAGATCAAGTGCACAATCCTGCGTACACTGTAGACATCGCATCTCATAATGTTCCTCCATTGACATTTTCTCAACGAGTGCAAGAGTTGGGCACAATGATTTTTGAAGATTTTGTAAAAATATTGTAAGTATAAATCTTATAATATTTTGACCTGAAATAATCTAAATCACTATTTTACGCCGAAGTACGAAACATTTATTATAAGAGCACCGTTAAGACTTTAGTGCACGGAGAGATGCTAGCGTGTTTCCGGTTATAAGAGACTTACTCATTATTATATATTATAATAATATATTACATTATTATATAATACAATATTATATTACTCATTCCGGATATAAGAGATCATGATGTCATATGCGATCTCACGTAACGCAAGATTACGTGTACCAAGATAAGTCGCCCCTCGTAAATGAAGGCTATAAGTATTTTTCTTTCCTAAGTGTAGATTAACACTTTAAAAATGTTAAAAATCATCACTACCTATTACTTAAAAATAATATTTTTTTACTATCGTGAACCATTACCTGATTAGAGATATTAGGACATTTATGGAATCATGTTCAATATACACACAGGTGTTTTTGATCGTCATTGTTATCGATCGATCAATCGATTTTTTTATCTCTAATGAGTATAAATACATTAACTGCATAGCAACAGTTGAGTTTTTTACCATCTTTTCTCAACAAAACTGCCTTCAGTTCCTGTGGTAGTTTCCTGTAGGACTGCCATTACTGATATTTCTATGTAACTTGGCTTGATTAAAAAGTGCTTGTAAATGCCTAATAAATTAAATATTTTTTTTCGTATTTAATTCTGTCTAAGTTACTCTACTACTAAGAGACATTTATAAAGCATGAATTGTTGGTCCAAATTGCAAAACATACATGATGGACTCACCCCTAGTGCTCCGTACGTGTGCTCCTGAGCTGACACCGGCGCTATTGCGCTTGTTTCGGCACTCTTACTCAGTCGGCGTAGACCCAACTACAAAAAGCGCTCTAAACCACACGATCCGAAAGAAAGGCGATGGTTCCTATTCATCCAACTACCGGCAAATTATTATTACAGCTCTCAAAAGTGATGTAAACATTATAAATAGCCAATGGTTTCCGCCGTGATCGCTCAACCGATGATCTAGTTTACCTAACCCAACGTCGGGCTTCGGCTATTGAAAGCAAGGGAGAGTGTCTGGCAGGTAATCTGGACATGGCAAATGAGTTCGTTCGAATGTGGCACGGGACCTCCTTGCAAAACTTCCAGCTTACGAGCTTCCCGAGAATTTATGCAAGTGGATCACCAGCTTCCTTACTGGTCGCTTTAATGTCGCTCCGACAATTTCTGCTCCGATTACATAGCTGTAAACGCTGGTATCCGCTAAGACTGCGTGCTGTCTCCTATGCTGTTTGTTCTGCTTATCAATGATATGTAGTCCTAGTGTTAATTGCTATGCAGAGGATAGCACAGTGGACTATGTATACTCTAGCCGTGTAGGTTTTTCGCGGGAAAACGCTGACCTGTGCCGAAAAAAATTGTGTCTTCTGATGAGGCATCCCTAGGGAATTTTTCCTCATGAGGTGAAAGGAATTTGGTTCAATTCAACGAAGAGACAAGTTTGCGCGTCAACCATAAAACAACCCATTAATCGTATCGACAAAACACAGAACACAATAAAACAAAACACTCTCCTTATAGCTGCGCCCAATATCGACAAAATGTGCCTTAAGATTTCGAGTGACGGCCAGTATCGTGATCATCTGGAGCCAGGCCAAGTTGTCCTCTAAAAAATTGGGAATTATCGTCAGGGTGAAACAGTATTTCACGCCAAAACCTCTTACATGTGCCCTGGTCTTCCCCAGTATTAGCTTGAACCATTTAGCTCACATAAAACATAGAGCCGCTTGACTCATTGGGGACCCAATGATCTGTGAAAGGCTTTACATTTTGGCGTAGAGACGTATCCTCACTGCGTGTTCTCTACTGCGCTTATCATTGGGAGGATAATCATCATCATCGGAGGATCAGGATCATTGGGAGGGGAGTGTTTTGAAGAACTGTTTGACCTGTTACTTGCTACCGAATTTTGTGATTTTATAATTCTTTCATTCTGCATAATATCGTCCACACTACCTGGTTTTCTACTACTGCGTGGTTCCGTAGGAACTTCTTGCTACGCCTCACCCAACTGTGGAATGGCCTACCTGCGGCAGTGTTTCCGGGTCGATACGACATGGGTACGTAGCTAAGGTAAAGTAAAGGTATTTCCGTTGGTAATACACGGGATCGTGGCCGGCGGAGTTCATTTACACCAGGTAACCGGTGCGCTCGTTTACCTTGTCCTTTCTATAAAAAAAAACAAAAAAAAAAAAGATTTCACAAACTTCGTTAAATTCTCTCTTACAGAATTGTATGTTTTTTTTTTTCAGTTACGTGTCTCGGATTGAGAATGACATATACAATGAAATATTTGCCCCAGAAATTCGAAAAAGAGGATATCCAGTACCAACATTAGATGAATTAAAATATAATGCGTCACTAATTTTAAGTAATTCTCATGTGTCAATGGGAACTGCTACAGTGTTGCCTCCAAGCTTAATACATATTGGTGGTTATCATGTTGATAATAATGTAAAACCTCTACCTGCGGTGAGTTATTTTTTTTGTCTTTTAAATAAAGTAGACACTTGGTAAATTGTTTGATAAAAAGTGCAATAAACTATATATTTATATATATTTGTATGTATAAGTTTATTGCACTTTTACTTTAAAATTGAGGCTGTCATGGCGAAGGCACATACAAACACGTTTTGTTTGTAGGTTTTGCATTTATTGATTTCTTTTATATGGTTGTCAGAACTCATACTCAAGCTTTATGTGCCTGATATTAATTAATAATTATAATATGTATACCCACATCGAATAACTCAAACAAGTCATAAAATTGTAAAAGAGCATGTTACCAGTCTACTGTGTTGCTTTCTCCTTATTAGTCCATTCGTATTGGCCTTTCGTAGAGACGTCTCGTTATGCGTTACCGTAAGTACAATGAGAGTGTTCTAGGGAACTGTTAAACCTGCTGCTGTATTTTCTAACTGCACAGTACGTTACAAGCTTAAATATCATCAACGCTATTTGGATGGACGTGGCACTCCACTACTGTGCGGTTTCGTAAGAACTTCCTTCCACGAGTCACGCACCTGTAGTTTCTCTGGTGTTGCACGGGGTCATAGGTGGCGGTGATCGCTTACCATCAGGTACGATCATTTGGCTTGTTCTTGCTCTAAGAACAAGACCATTCACGATGCCTTTAAGACCCCACTTTTCACCGAATTCTGGAGGAATTATGTGTTGAATGTCGGAACTGAAAGTCGCGCTGTACCTATTTACCAGAGAGAGGAAATGAAAATATTAAATATTTCATTCTCTCGAGTGGATCGATATCGAATCCAAAATTGTTAGTTATTGTGTATCATCTAATACATTAGCGAAATATCACACAAATGTATTGTTAGCAATTAGGAGGTAAATGTGATGTGCATCTTCGTGGCTGGCACTACCTATTATAATGTCACATCTATAGAAGATTTAAAATTTAAATATTTTTTTCTTACTTTAATTATTGATTTAATATCTTTTCAGGATCTACAAAATATAATGGATAATGCAAAACATGGAGCTATTTACTTTAGTATGGGATCAAATTTAAGAAGCAAACATTTTCCAGAAGAATTAAAGAGTCAACTCTTGCAAGTTTTTCGAGAACTTAAGCAGACGGTTATATGGAAATTCGAGGAGGATCTACCAAATCGAGCTAGCAACGTCCATATAATACAATGGGCTCCACAACAAAGTATATTAGGTAACTATTATATTTTAAGTTATTAAGTTTGTATATATAATCCTTTTATATCAGTTAAGTGTAATGCATTTTAAATTAGAAATACGTCATTTTTAAAGCTTGAGTCTTAAAGGATCAGAAGCATTTGACTCACAAAGTACCTAACAATGACGATAGTCGTTATAAGTAGATTTTTTTTGGTTATTTCTAGGTTGAAAACTGACTTAAATATGAAAAGAAAAAATATATGCTATTTGAGATTTAAACTGTAAACCTTCTCTATTCTACTTATAGGTAAACTTTAAACTGTAAACCTTCTCTATTCTACTTTTTATCGCCAATTTTACAAGATTTGTTAACAATACAAAACTTATTTATGTAATATGTATTTAAAAAAAATCCGTCATATATACTAAATTGTTTGCCTGGTTTTAGGGTGCCGTACCTCTAAACACCAAAAAAAGGAACTCTTGTAGGATCACTTTGTGGTCCGTTTGTCCGTCTGCCAAGACCATTTATCTCGAGTTCACAAGGAGATATGAAGCTGAAATTAATATCAAATATTCAGGTCCACGGTATCTTAGTGCACCAAACAAAATTAAACTTAATATCCTTATCAGAATTACGTAAATATTTTCATCTGGAGTGGGGATCGAACTCATATATTTACAGTCACACTTTGTGCCGCTGCGCCACGACTGGCCTCATATATTAAAAAAATACTTATTAAAAATATCACAAGTTTAAGCGGGCAGAACCGTGACCTGGTCGCTAGTAACTAATAAATAAGCAAATTTAAGTCTGTAACTTTTTGTATGTTGTACTTTCTCAAATAGGTACGGAATTCTCTATGGGAGAGTCCAACTCACACTTGACCGGTTTTTTAAATAAAAGCCTAATTAATTTCTTTCAGCTCATAAAAACTGTGTCTTATTCATTACTCACGGGGGTCTTCTATCTACTACTGAAACTATCCATTATGGAGTGCCCATTATCGGTATTCCTGTATTTGCTGATCAATTCGTGAACGTTGCCAGAGGAGTACAGAAAGGGTTCGCCAGGAAGGTAGATCTATCTTATGAGATGGCTACCGAATTGAGGACTGCTATAAACGAGGTTCTTTCCAATCCTAAGTAAGTATATAATTTTTAAAATAATTTTTAAAATAAAATGTTATATCTGTATTTTTTTACTTTATGCTGTAAACGGGACACTATGTAGAGATATAACCTAGTGTCCCGTTTTAATCGTCACTTCCGTTCCTCACTTCCCAAATTCTTCATTCATTGCGTATTGAGTGGTAAAACTCAATGCCGCGCTTTGCCTTGTTATCAGAGCGAGGAAATGAAATGCATGTTATGAAATATTATGAAAATGAAATAAATATTTAAATTTCTCGAGAGGGAATCCAACCCACAATTTCGGCGGCAACGGCGTTTACAGTTAGACACTTGTGCTCCTGCGCCACAACTAAAAAATAGTTCTCATATATTTTTTTTCTGCTGCTCCTGTATCAGAAGATAGGCAAAGAGATCTTAGTGTGAATATAATCAGTTCTCCATTGTCCTCTCAACTACCGCAATATCCCGACTTCTATCGCGATCGCGTATTGAATTAACTTAAGGCCGCGCTTTATCTTATCAAAAATTAGAACTGAAAATAATTCATTCCCCAATAGAAATCGACGATATGACGGCTTATATCATATATCTTATAGTATAAGATAAATAAATAATGCAAGTCAAGTCCAAGCTGTTATCAAAATGAAAAACATGAACAGGATATAATTAAATATGACACAGTCGATTATATTGTAGTTGTAGTGCATTATCTACTTAATAACTTTACATAATATTAGGTGATATTAAAATAGTTGATAACTCATTGATTATGGAATGAATGATATATATATATATATATATATATATATATATATATATATATATATATATATATATATATATATA
Source organism: Heliconius erato x Heliconius himera (assembly GCA_013421005.1). NCBI lineage: Eukaryota > Metazoa > Arthropoda > Insecta > Lepidoptera > Nymphalidae > Heliconius > Heliconius erato x Heliconius himera. The sequence goes on along the minus strand of JAATLQ010033239.1, from coordinate 6,405 downwards.
TATATATATATATATATATATATATATATATATATATATATATATATATATATATATATATATATATATATATATATATATATATATATATATATATATATATATATATATATATATATATA
>JAATLQ010033238.1:0-17098 GCA_013421005.1 Heliconius erato x Heliconius himera | reverse complement strand
TATATATATAGTGATGATAGGTGAGTGTATTTAGATCAGTTTATATAAGTTTTAAAAACGAACCTTCACATATCTGTTAAATAATTAAGCAACGGTTCTGCCGCGAGTGTTCCTTTAACTATTATAGGTTATCCGTGGGAGATGTATTCTGAGATATTCTGAGATATTCGACTTGTGGTTGAACCGCGTAGAATCAGTCGGTCTATAATATAATCTGTATAATATAATCGAATGTGCTCGAGCTACTGCCTCGTGCTGTGTGCGAGTCACTCGGGCAAGTGACTTCCCAATAGTAACAATGAGTTCTGGACAGTTACTCGCTCGACTGACTTTTACTACTAAGCCGTGTTGATACACACGAGTCACTCGACGAGCTACTCGCGTGTATTTGAACGGACCGTTCAGAATCTCACTCCTTTGAATATACGCGTTTCGGTAGAATTAAGTATATATTGTATAAAAGATATTAAACATACTCTATCTAACGTAACCGTAACCACTATCGAGTTAACGTCCCCTGGACGTTGTCGTATACGTTCGTTGGATAGAGTAGTGTACGTAGAGTATGCAGTTCAAATATCTCCGCAATTCTAAAAAAAAATGTTTAGTCGATATAATATGTGCGTGTGATTTTTTGTGTCTAATTTGTTTCTGTACCGAATATACTTACTGTAAGAGTTATATTATGTATGTATCTAAGTAAGTGAAACTTAAACTTTATAAATAAAGTTTTTGAAAGTATTACCGCGATACTCGTTCAAATTGTAATCGGACCATATAATACATATTATTAATGAAATCCCATAGATGTATCAATGATTTACGTTTAAGTTGTCGCGTTTGTAAAGCAGTGTGATCGTGTTTGTGAGTGAGACGGAAGAGAGGTGGCAGGCGTCTCCCTCTCGCACTCGTCGGTCGTCGACCTCCCCGCCCGCTGCTCTATATATACATTTACATACAAAATAATCGAGAAACATATAACAATAATGAAAACTTCCATTTAACACGCTTAGATACTTGATAAGGTACTATAATAATTTTATTGCCTTCTAGTGTTACTGATTTTACGAAGTTTTGTGAATTTTTACCAAGCGGGTCAGTGGTCTATGGTCGCGACGGTCGACGCTGGTCGAATGATCTATCCGAACGTATCTTATATTATAAAATATAATGTAATACATAAATAACATAATAATATATGTAATACATAATTTTAGCAAAGATTTTTTTAGGTGAATTTTTACTCGTCTAGTGGAAGGCACGCGTCGGGTGTCCAGGTTTTGGTGTTAACGATAAACGCAATGTAAATTTATCGATATGACATTAAACGTTTTTGGCTTATTGTTCGTATGTTATTGAGTTGTTATTTACAGTACGGTCGACGAGTCGTGGCCGCTTTGAAGTAAGCTATAGATGGCTGCGCAGATTTGTACTTGCGATCTTTCATACTCTTGATTATTTTCATTCCGAATGAATAATGCGCAAAAGTTTAGAGAGCTTACCTTCAGAGGGCCACAACACGCCGGCCGTAATGTAGGTTTTCCTTTTTCCTTGATCCTGTTTTTAACTTATGTTTTAGTATGTAGGTAGTATACCTCCGTGGATTTATTAAAATACAGCATAAAATTGAAATTAGATTTGATTGTCTGTACAACGATTGTTGGTTCGATTCCCACTTTAAAGAATTATTTTTAATAAAGGGGTGGAAAGTGCAGAAATACAACTGCAATTTAAAACTACATCCCTCTGCCAACCCTGCAAATTACAGTATGAAGTTGGAAAAAAATAACCAATAGCGAGATTTACTTGGAATTGAAATTCACTTTGTTCTCTACACATACAGTTCAAAAAATAGGAAGGCACAAGCATAGCATTTTCTCGCAACGAATTTTTCACCATGTACGACGATTTTTATGAAATACTAGTGGGCACGCGCAGCTTCGCCCGCGTATTTGCACCCTTAGGGGTGACTTCTAAAAAAACCACGAAACAAGTGTTCAATAAAATATTTTTAACAATATGAATTTAAATTTTTATAAAAATCGGTAGCGATTTAAAGATTTTTCCGTATAAACTTTCAACCCCTTATTTGAACCCTTAGGGGGTGAATTCTAAAAAACCATGAAACACATGTTCAATGAAATGTTTTTAAGAGTCTGAATTTCAAATTTTATAAAAATCGATGCCGATTTAAATTTTTTTCCATACACTTTCAACCCCAATTTCATCCCTTTAGGGTTAAAAAATTAAAATTAAATTAAATTAAATTAGCTTCACGCTGTATCCCGCATACAGCAGGGTAGGCAGAGGGAACCTAGTGTTAAGACACTCCGTTCCCCACTTTCTGCCGAATTCTGGAGGCATTGCGTGTTGAGTGGCAGAACTCAACGCCGCGCTTAACCTCGACACCAGAGCGAAGAAATGGAAATATAAATTTAAGTAAATATTTCATCTCCTCGAGTGGGGATCGAACCCACAACCTGTCGGTTTTGCAGTCACACCTCGTGCCGCTGCGCCACGACCGGCCTTTAGGGTTAAAATTTTTCAAATTCCCTTCTTAGTGGATGTCCAGATTATGAAATGAACATCTGTCCAAATTTCACGTTTCTATGCACAGCGGTTACGGCTCTGCGTGCGTCTTACCTCAGTCAGTCAGTACATGTCCTTTTATATATATAGATTATTACAGTTTCAATTGATATTTTATTGCTTCACGCTGCATCCCACATATAGTAAGGCAGGCAGAAGGAACCTGAGAACCCAGTGTTGAGTCACTCCGTTCCCTAACCACTAAGACATACGATCTACCAGAGAGAGGAAAATGGAAATATTAAATATTTCAGTTCCTCGAGTGATGATCGAACCCACAACCTATTGCGTTAACAGTCGTGCGCTTGTGCCCCTGCGCTACGCTACTGACCTCAACTGGTATCTATTGATATTTAGTAAAAACATGCAGTATAAAACTTCTCGTTACTATATTGCTCTTGTATCACATCAGGCATTTACATGTACTTAGATGTCGTACATTTTATATTGTTATGTTATCAATGCCATATATAAAGAACAAGAATATTTTTGACGCAAAAATTTTCTTTTAGTAGTTATTCATCAAATATGGAATATTATTTTATAAAACAATATGTGTATGAAATTACTTTGAATTGATCTTGTATTCCTAATAACAAGTAATAACCAAAAGACAAATCTAAAAAAATATTACAAATTATTTTTATATTTAACTTTTACATTTTTTAATCTCAAGTAACTTAAATAGAAAAAAAATTACAAATATGTTTTGCTTAATGTTTTTGAAAGCGCCATCTATGATGAATGTAGATAACTAAGATGTAAAAATTACTGACATAACTTAGGGTTTGAGTAGAAAACAAGCTTTTGAAAAGCTTCGAGTTTTTGTAGATCGAGAACTTTTTTATGTGGAAATTTACGATAATATATTGTGATTTAAATTTTAAATTACCGGAAATTAAAAAAAAAACATCCAAAAATATAATTTTGCATGCTTTTAAGAAATCACGGTTTAAATTATATATATTTTTTCATGCTTACTACAGAAATTTTGAGCTTTTGTATTTAAGCTTGAGCTGGGGCTATTCAAAGCCGGTTGTTATACTCAGTTGTAATTCAACCGTCGCGTGGAGAGGTGGTCTTATGCTAAATAAACAAGAAACTTTTTAATTTCGTAATTATATGCGTGTGATAACTTTTGAATAATATTAAAATAAATATATGTAACTTTATCATATCTGTTGCAAGTTTTAAATCAAGCTTACAATGTACGTTGATTAAACTTTGTCATCTTATACTAAAAAACCGAAATGCCGCCAATTTTGACAGATATTTTTTTATCCAAAACATTTACTTTATTCGGTGATTTAAAATTTTAATTAAAATATAGATTATATTTACTGTTGAAGGGGGGCATTTTCATTATCTTAGTGTTAAAAATATTAAATAGTGTTTTTTAGTGAGATAAATAGTGTTGTGCTTAGTGTGATGGTGTAAAATGTGGTGGCGTTTAGTGATATTAGCGTTGTTAGTGACTTCGGTCACTGGCAAGGGGAAGAAACATCGGCATCAAAAACCTGGTATAATATTTTTTTAATTCGAGTATAATATAAGACCGTTGTGGTGCAGTGGAACAGCCTCTGACTATAAACGCGACGGTTGTAGGTTTGATACCCACTCGGAGCAATGAGTTATTTTAATTTTCCCGTTGTGAAAACAAGACAGAGCGCGGCGCACACAATGTCTCCAAAATTAAAAGGATAGTGGAAAATGGAGTGTTTAGACACTAGGTTCCCTGTTTATGCCTTAATACGCGAGAAAAGCTGTAAAAAACTGTTCGATTAGGTTTGGAGTTCGATTTTTATTAAAAGGAATACTCGGCTCGGTCACTGTGATAACAAGACAAAGTGCAGTGTAGAGTTCGGCCACTCAATATGCAACGTGTCGAAGAAATCGACAAAAAGTAGTGAACGGAGAGTCTTGACAACAGGTTTCCTATGCCCTTACCCTACTATATACGAATTACAGCGTAAAGCTAAAAAAATCACTACAATCTCCATCTTGTACGTTGATAACAAAAAAAGAAAATTGAAGAATAATAATAAAAAAAATGCATAATGCGTATTTTTAAATAACACGAGCTTTTATATACACACACAATAGGATCGATTACTGAAACGATTTACTTCAATAATCGAGTTTCAAATAACAAAAAGTTTATCCCCCGTTATAGTGGTATTAAACATTAATACCTGGAATGCGACCGGGAAGCGGGTGTCATGTGACACGCGTTCTGAGTAAGACGGGTTAACTTGGTTAGAGGAATGGTGTGTAGTTCAAATACGAAAGTTACTAAGTGAGATAGAACTAAATGTTGGTTTGTATGAAATCCGTAATTAAGTGTAAAAGTTCTCATTTTATGATTAGTGTTTTTAAAATATTATTTTTAACTTAAAATTAATTTTTAATTTAAGTATTTTACAAAAGAATAATTGAGGTAATCATAAAATTTATTCATCACTTGCACATTTTTGGACATCTCTAGTAGCGTTATCTAAAAAATTATAGATTATAGATGAATCCATTTGTTGTTTTTGAGTTTCTCTGGTAAAGCGGTAAAGCTCGGCATTGAGTTCCACCACTCAACACGAATTCATCAAGAATTCGGCGGAAAGTTTTCAATGGAGTGTCTTAACACTAGGTTTCCAGGTTCCCTTTCCCTATCCTGCTATGTGTAGGATACGGCATGAAGCTAAAAAATATTCTGTGAGTAAAATGATACCCTGCAATCATTATGTAAAATACAGTTAAACGTGTCTCAATGAGGTACGACAGCGTATTTTAACATAAATTATTTGAAATTAATAACTTTTAAGACTAAGCACTAGCATGTAACGATTCTTAGAAAACATGCATATATATTGTGGAATAGCTAGCATGTATGTACGTATGTATATACTTAACTTAACTTAGCTTCACGCTTCATCCCTATCGGGGTAGTCAGAGACCGGAGCGCCAAACGCTACGTACCTCTTTCGCCTCGTCTACTGTCAACTTCTTCATACATGCCCTCCGGGGTGTCCTCATACTTTTTACGTGACCTTCCTCTTCGGTTGACTTTCGAAATCACAGTATCAAGGAGATACTGTGATTTCGAAGGTCAACCGAGGTCTCCCTCTACCTCTCTTACCACTCACTTTTCCATCATAAATCTTTTTTGCCATTCTTTTATCATTCGTTCGTTCGAGGTGCCCAAGTCAGCTGATAGATGTATTTACGATATTCATTAAATATTAGATGAGGTTATCGTGAGACAGTATGACAGAGTCTGGCAGCCAACGCCATGATTGTGTGTTCGGTTTGAATTCAAGAATATAATATTATTTAATATCATTTTCATTGTAATCAAAATGTTTAGACAAAGAAAAACTCGATAAAATTCCGTGAAGCTTTTCACGCAGAACTCTACTTAACAGGCTACTTTCGCCTATCCTCGACCTACATATAAAGTTCCTTAGGATCACACGTAATAAATAATACCCTAAGATTTCGGACCAAACCATAAGATTCCAACCTGTGTAGGAAGAGGGAACTTAGTGTTAAGGCACTCCGTTTACACTCCGTTTTCTCCATCTAATTTTCGAGTTTACGAATGTTTAAAGGGTGTCGGTACTCAACGCCCCATGACCAAATGAAAATAACTCAAGCTAAGCGAGAACCGAATCCACAACCGTTGCGTTTACAGTCAGTTGCAGTACTGCTATGCTAAATAATTTATGACCAGATATTAAGCAATAGTTACTAAAAAAAATATTAAATATAAATATTATCGAAATATGTACATTTGAACAAAGTATGTATATTCATTAAAAACACATGAAACTAGTTGTATTCGCCAGTATAATGAAGGCGGTAATAGTTTGTTGGATGATTGGCGTATAATTTATTCGTTCCTTACTATGGACCTTACTACTATGGATTTGACATAAAATATAATGTATTAAGTAATTTTTAACTTTATTAAGTTCTTAGAAAATACACTGAATATAATGATTTTTTTTAAATTTTACAAAAAAAGAGCTTTTGAATTTTAATTATATTTGAGGCCGTCGTTTCGCAGCGCCATATCGATTGTTTGTAAATGTGAAGGTTGTGGGTTCAATTCCTACTGAATGAGACTGAATTAGTTATATTAATTTTCTAGGTCTGGTAACAAGACAAAGCTTAGCTTTAAGGTCCGCCACACAAAACACACTGTCTCAATAATTGGATAGAAAGCAGAGAATTGAACCTGCTATATGTAGCGAGCAGCAAAAAAACTGACACTGTGGTTCCTTTTTAATTTTTAATAAGACACATTCGATTATTGTAAATTAAATGTTAAAACATCACTCATACAATGTAATAATACAATTAAGATATAAATTTCTAACATTTCAACTTGATATTAAGATCAGAAATTGTAATATAGGAAGTTAATTCAAAACATAATATTTACTATTCACACGGGCAAAAGTTATTTATCGTTAGCTGCGCACGCGCATTACGGGATTACAACGTATTTATAGCGCGTGCGGGAGATAGCTGTCAGTGATAGTTGTATTATTGTATTGAAGTTAAAGACACTGTCAAAAATGTAATCTTTTAATTATATAACAACGCTATCGTAGCGTATTGGACACCATTTGTGCACGCAATGGGTCTGAGTTCGATTTAAAAGTAGAGTCGGAATATCATTTCAAATAGCAATCTTTTCATAATACAAAGAGCCCATCCTAGCGCAGTGATACAGTAACTGTAAACGTGACAGTTGTCGGTTCGATTCCCATTTGAGAGAGCGAACTATTTTAGCGATAAGACACAGATCGGCGTAGAGTTTCGCTACATCTACCTCTAAAATGAACATAACATGGAATACATATACTAGTTGTAACTAGTACATACAAGAATTAACCATAAAAATATTTAAGCCAAGTAGTGAAAAAACAATTTAAATATAAAATAATTAAAGTAAACAGAGTGTTATAAATATTCATTTTTAAATTTGAAACACTCGAGTGTCGTGGAGATTTACAGCTAAATAGCTCAACCCCCGCCAGGTAAAGGATTCTAGGAAGTGCATTGTTTCACACGATTACCCGCACACCCTTACCTTAATTGCTTGACACAGGTAACGTACCTGAAGGAAGACCTATATTAAATTGCTAAAAATAGAATTTAGGCTGTAAATTGACATATTTATTTAGCTTCCCTTTGTATCCCGTATATCATAGTTGTAGCAGGAAAAGCGGGGGGAACCTAGTGTTAAGAAACTCTATTCCCTACTTTCCGTCTCTAAACGCGGTACAAAATGTCACTCACACAATATCTTATTATTAGAGCAAGGAAATGAAAATAACTCATTCCCCTCGAGTAAGATTGAATTCACAACTGTCACGAACTGCCAGCTATGCCGCTACGCCACGACGGCGTCTATTAAAAAACATAATTTTATGCAATATAAAATTGCCGTGAAAATATATTCCAAACAGGATATAAGTAAGATAAATATCGCTATATTTATCACTATCTCTATTATCACTACTTATATACACAACAAAAGTCAAATACAATAACAAAGTAAAACAAGAAAATGTTGTACCTATACTTGTGTGTGTGCTTATTGCCTAATTTTTGTCTGATAATGTCCTAACAATGTATGTATACAAATGCATATATGGTAAAACCGGATATGTTAGGCAAAAGCTTAGTTTATTTAAGTACATACATATGTTTATTGTTTCACGCTGTATCCCGCACATAGCAGGGTAGGCAGAGGGAACCTGAACCCATTAAGACACTCTCGTTTACCACTTTCGACTGAATTTTTCAGACATGGAGTATTGAGTGGGAGCAAAAAAATATTAAACCATTCCTCGAGTGTTAAGGAATAGCTAAAAGTACTCGTATAATATATATAGTTTTACCTATTATATATACCTATTATTATTATATTATATGGTATAAATATAAATATTTAAGGTTTCTAACGTTCTGGATTTATGTCTGTAGTATATATAGCATTAATCACAGAGTGACAGTAAATCGTGTCCATTTCAATCATATTAACAGTTATTCTTTATCCGTCGACTGTAACTAGTGGTGCAGTAAGAACTACTAACGATCTCAATCGAGCTGCATATCGAGGTCAGTGGTTCAATTCTTGTCAACAATAAAAGAAATGTCATACGATACTTAACCTCAATAAAATATATTACTATATAAACAAATATTTGTCATTGTCGTGGGACTGTAAATACATATGAAGGAAGCAGAGGGAACCTAATATTAAGTAAGACTCATTTACCCAGTTTCTGCCCAATTCAAGAGACATTGCGTGTTAAAGGACGGAACTAAACTCCACGTTTTGTTTTACCAGAGCGATGAAATGAAAATAGTTCATTCTTCATGTGCGAATAGAACAGTCACAGAAGAAGCTGTGTCGCACTTATTCATTCAGCTTTACGCTGTATCCCACACACAGCAGAGTAGGCAAAGGAAACCTGGGAACCTAGTGTTAAGACATTCCGTTCCCATTAAAATACTTCCGTGTTCTGCCGAATTGTGGAGACATGTGGTGGAACTTGACGTCGCATTTTGCCTTGTTACCAGAACGGGAAACAGAAATGAACCCACAGCCTGTCGCGTATTCAGCCCCACGCCTCTTTGCCACGACGGCCTCAATAATTTATCGTAAACATAATTATCACATTTGTATGATAATTTGAACAAATCGAGTCCATTCGCTCTGATTATATCGTTTGTTAATTTCAAAACGCGATTTATATCGCAAATGCGTAATGTCAATGAATGATTGACAAGACAATGAGTGTAGGGAAGTACTTGAAGTTAAGTAGTTCAGTCGATTTCAACTAGGTATTATACAGCTGTTTCAAATTAATTTAATATAGGGAACAATTTCTTGATTCATCTATCTCGGTCTACCCTGATATGTGAGGAATATATCTGAAGTTAAAAGAACATATTTTTAGGCGTTTATTTGTTTCACTCGAGGCTAGTCATGAGGCGAGAGTTGTGGGTTCAATTCCCGTTTGAGAAAATGAAGTAATACTTTAATTTCTTCGCTCTTACGTCGAGGCCATTGAGTTCCGCCAATCAACACGTAAAGGGTATTCGGCAAAACGTGAGGAAAAGAAGTGGTCAATGAGAAATTAGTGTCTTAACACTAGGTTCACAGGTTCCGCCTGCCTCTCAAAAAGATCTCTGTATTATTAAATACGAGATAATATGCTTTGAAATATTATCCCGTATTTTAAAAGAATAATTAAATGTATTTAAAAAAGTTACGATAAATCATTCATCCATCCGAAGCCGCCGAAGTACAGCGGCACTGCGTCTGAATGTAAACGCGACGGTTATAGATTCGATACTCATTAAGAGCAAAATATTACTAAGTTCCCTTACTTTGGTAACAGGACAAAACATTTGAAGGCATTGAGTGTCAATTTTCAATACAGGTTGTATTGAAAATTAGCTCAATGCCACGTTTTGTCCAGAATATATTCCAAAGCCATAAGTGTTGTTCGAATCCTATATATCAGAAAATAGGATTCGAACCCAACAGCTATCGTTTCACTCTTAATCAATGAACCGCTAAAATTAGGGGGCTTGAAATAAATACTAGACGTACGGAAGGGGGGCGTCGTCGGGTACAGATTTAGACGTGCCTATTTCAGAATTATGAACAGCTTATGTATAGGATTCAATACAATCGATCATAACCTCTACATGGTGTCGAATAAAGTCTATAATACCTTAAAAGCGTCAGTTTGTATCGTAATTTTGTAATAGCAGATGAAAACTGAGTCACCGGTCACTTACCCTCGCAAAGTAGAAAATGAATTGAAATGTAATAATTGTTTTAATTTAGCAAGTCAAGGCTAGAGCTGCTCCGTTTAGAGCTAAAGTACCTATAGGAATGCTACTTGCTGTTGCAAGTGGGATATGCCTGGAGGTAGCATGTTTACATCCCGTTTGGGTAACATAATCATTTATAATTACAATATTATGTATAAGTTTAGTATTATCGCAGTAGCACATGCGTGTTTGTAAACGTGACCGGTCGTGGGTTTAATTTTCATGTGAGGAAATGAAACATAATATTTTGATTTCTTCCTTCTGGTAATGAAAAAAACGAGGTACTTTCTCTGGGAATCGAATCCACCTGTTGCGTTTTCAGCCGTGCGCTTGAGCCCTTGCACCACGACTGGCCTCTTTACCTTCTCCTCACCTCCTTACATCTTCAAGTCAGAATTGAATCTAAAACTACAAGATTTAAGAAAAATCGTCAAACTTCTTAAGAATATAGCAAATGGGCATTTACTTCTATGCTTTCTAAGTTAATATATGTTATTATGATAGTTATTATTACATCTAAAGTTTACTTCCCTTCCTGTCTCTTTCTGAATATCTCGTTAAGAAGTACCATTGTCCGTTTGTCCGTTGATCTGGAGACTGTGCATTCATTTATGTAAACCACCGTACAGTATTTTTTTTACATCCTTCAAAAGAAATAATAGGATTAAAGTAAAGGAAATTGAAATTTTATTCATATTATTGTGTGCTTTTTTGTCTGTTATAACTGTTTGTGTCGTGGTACGTATCTGAATGGCCGTGATGTGTGGGTCCGAATTTTACACATGACGGGGTAAATTATAAGATAATTTTTTAAATCACTATATGTCGTTATTGGATTTATTTTCTAAGCCAATAAGTAAGAAGTCTCTCCGTTCCTCTTCTTTCGGATATCGGACCTAAGCAGCACGTTCATTTTTCACGTTGCATCCTGTTAATAGCAGAGAAGGCAGAGCTAAATGAAAATAATTCGTTCCCCTAAGTGAGAATCGAATCCACAGGCATTGCTTGAACGCTGTGCGTTTACATCGATGTAACCCATTACCTACTGTACCTCCAGTAGGTACTTTGAATGTGTCACGCTCATGTAAAAGTTAGTTATAACATATTTGTTACAAACATCTTTAAGTATAGATAATAGATGGACATAAAACAACTCTCGTTAGAGTCGCTATCATCATATATATAGGTAAATATGTATATACGTTTGTATGTCTGACTCAGATGTATGGTAATTTATTCGTGACTAGCTTAAAGCTTTGTAGTTAGAGCGGAAAGTTGATATTATTACGTTCTGAAATAGCTTTTTGAATTAGATATAAATATTTTCTAATTATTGGTAATGATATGAATAATAACTTATATATACATAAATAAATACTTAGAGTAGCCTCATTCTTTTCCCCACATAGCAAGGTAGGAGGAACGTATTGTTAAGACACTCCGGTCTCCGGTCATCTCGGTCTGGTAGAGTAATATTACCAATTAATGCAACGTCACGTATTTAAATTGAGTAAAAGTGGGTGGTGGGTTTAATTTCCAGTCGGGGTAATTAATATTTTTTATTAATCTGGTAGACACAATGTCACATTATGTTGCAGCACTTAACACGCAGTGTTTTGAATTCGTGGCAAGTGGAGAATAAAGTCTCATAGAACAGCGTCAAACTGATAAAACCCTCAACAAATTGCCTGTTACGCGTTAAAAATCCTTCATAATGCAGTTTTTTTTCTATAGGTGCCTTGAAATGTTGAGAATATCATACCTTTTATAAAACTTGTACTTATTGATTCTCAAAAACCAAACTTATTTTTTTATATATGTCTGCTAAGTTTAATATAAAGCTTAATGAGCTGAGCTCAAGACAATATTATCTAATATCATCTCTTAAATTCTCATTACCTCAAAAGTCATTTCCATTATACAAAGCACGTTTAATATAGGTAGCACTTTTTCGTTTTCTTTACTTACCTTTTGAGTTTTTGTGTAGGCAGAGGGAACCCAGTTTTAAGACATTCCGATACCCACACCCTACCGTGATATTGTCACGAGATTTGCGGAGCTCATCGCTTTGTCTTATTACCAGGCCGAGGAAATGACAATAATTTGTCCACCTGAGTTAGAATCGAACCCACAACCATTACGCTAACAATTTTTGCCATCACAAAAAAATTAATCAAATAATTATTATTAACAAATCAAATAATAACAGAATTATTGACAAAAATATTTTTTGTTATCAACTATACCTACAACTTATTTCTATTCTACTCAGGACGTTCAATTTACGTTACGATTCAGCCCATTTGCTATTGTCTTTAGGCTATTTATATATTGCCTGAAAGGGGGACACTGATTCACTGCCACCAGCCACCCACGCCCACTCTGACTAATAAATGTTGATTGATTGATCTTACTATGATGATATACGAGTACGTATACTTGGGTGGTAATTAGATAAGGGTTGGTTTTATAAAATGTTAATGGGATAAGCTTTTACATACTCAAATAGGGCGAAGAAAAGACACTCTTAAAAAGTTAATTCTCTCCACGGGCAATCGAACCTAAAGCCATCGCTTTTGCAGCCACCCCCTTTGCCACTGCGTTAGGATGGCTTCAAAAACAAAATTTAAAAAACAGCATAATAAAAATATACATTTATTGCTTAGAATAATTTTCTTTTTCGAAGTGAGGGAGCTGGTGTATATTTAATCTCGAATTATTTCAGTTTCCTATGAAATACTACAACAAAAAATTTCAACTGGGGAAAATAAATCAGTATTGTGATTTTACAAACTTGTAAAATTTATTTGTATAGCTTCGCGACACTCTGTTTCCCACTCTTCGTTTCCGTCGTTTCTTCGTAAAATTTTCGGTACATTGTGTGTTGAGTGCCAGAACTGAATGCTTGGTCTAGACACGAAGAAAATGATAATAAATTAAATTTAAATTACCTTAAATTAGTTTGTTATTTACAATTAGTCCAACTTAATTGTAGGTATACGAAATATGCATGTTTACTCAACAAGCATCAAAGCACCGCATCGATTTCCATCTAACAACAAATTAAATTTCCATTTCCACAAAGACCGGGAGAACAAAGTCATTATTAATGATAAATAATCATTAAAAAATAATTTACCATCAAATTTACGTTCCACAATCTCGTTATAGCCAGCAATGTGGACGTCTCCCAACGCCGCGCGTTTCTCAGTACCGCGGCGATTCTATACATCCCGAGCACGCCGAGTAAAAAAGTCCCGATAGAAGACCGGTTTCGCCCCAATTATCCCGAACCCCCTACCACTAATTGGACGGCCCGGTGTTTCTGTGGAACACTCGTTTACTATACTTTTGTTGGACCAGTGTTCGTTGATAAAGATTTAGATGGATTTTGCTATATTTTGTTATTGAAATGAAAAATAATGGCTTATGGGTGTATCTCTCATATCGCTTTGTAGGACAGGACGCACTGCTCAATTTTTCAAAACATAATGTGTTTGCTGGCGAAACTGAACGCCGTGCTTTGTCTTATTACCAGAGTGTGAAACTGAAACTAGTTCATATCCCTGAATGTAAATCGAACCCACAACGTCCCCGTTTACAGTTAAAAGCTGTACTACGACGGCCTGATGCTGTATTTATTAAGGAATTTGTTAATGCTGTATATGTTTTTCGTCGTGTAATTTGGTAGTGTTAAATTTAACGGAGTAGTTTTATATTCAGAAATTTTGCATGCTACTCGGAAAATATATGTTTTTTGCATTTCCTGAGTAAATATGTACATAGTTTTATTTCTCTAAAAGTGAGTTCAATTTAGTTGCAAAAAATAGAGGAGCTCGGACAGTTAGATTCATCTTCAAAATATGTGCACGGAGCGAGATAATAATTTAAAGATTTTTATCATCCTCATATAAGATAACTTTAACACTTCTATGACAATACATATTAACCTATATTAAAGTATATTTTGATTTTATAAAAAAGTAGCTTCACGCTGTAGCATGGACAGAGGGAACCTAGTGTTCTGTTCCCAACGCACCGGATGAATTTAGAACATTGCGTGTATGTCTACAATCAGTGGCGGATCTTGAAATTATATAATCATTCCTCCTAATTTTAGGCCAGTCGTGGGCACAAAGTGTGACTATAAAACCGATTGGTTGTGGGTTCTACCTCCACTCGAGGAGATGAAATATTTACTTAAATTTATATTTCCATTTCTTCGCTCTGGGCTCGAGGCAAAGTGCGGCGTTGAGTTGTGCCACTTAATGCCTCCAGAATTCAGCAGAAAGTGGGGAAAGAAGTGTCTTAACACAAAGTTCCCTCTGCCTACCCTGCTGTTTGCGGGATACCGTGTGAAGCTGATTTATTTGATTTAATTCCTCCTAATGGGGTTCGAATTCACAACTATCATCGTTTCGTTTGCAGTTAGATGCTGACCCTCCAAGTCACAACAACATTTATATTAATACTAAATTAATAAATCCAAAAATAATATAAATATTTCTAAATGCTTTATAAAAAATGCTAAATACAAAAAGCTAGCTATTCTCTTTCATCTCTGGGTTGCCTGCATCACTTTCCGTCTAACGAATCAATTCACACGTGCTAAGATAACGTATAATCTCCAAGTCCACGCGTCCACGCGTCTCGCTGGGTGTCGATCTGGTTACTTACGGCATACCAGAGCTGACCAGCTATAGCGGTGTAGGAAGAAAGCGGATGGCGTTTTAATTTAAAATTGTTTATATTCTACAGTTAAAGAAGTTATTGAGGCCAGTTATTTTCAAGGGATTCAAGCATGCAACTATAAGCGTGACAGGCTGTGGGTTCGATTGCTACTCGGGGAAATGAAATATTTAATATTTTAATTTGAGCTGAGTTCCGCCACCTAACACGCATTGACTCCAGAATTCGGCGGAAAATGAGAAACGTGGGTGTCTAATGGAAACGGAGTGTTTTAACACTAGGCTCCCAGGTTCCATCTGCCTATTCTTTTACGTGCGGGAAACAGTGTGAACATTAAAAAAATATATTGAAGCTTTATATCTTACTATTCATTAAGGCATGTTTTTTTATTCAGATATAAGATTGACTATTTTATGAAACATAAAAAGATTTGAACGTAGCTCGCTCTTGAAAATCATCCAAGATTTAATATTCGTATGTTCTTATTAAACCACGTCGATATTCTAATACCCTTGTTACCACTTATACAGGTTGTTAAATAAGCTACATTTCTCTTATACTTTCACGCTGTATTCCACATATAGCAGCAAGTAAAGGGAAAATAGTGTCAAGACACTCCGTTCCTCACGCACTGACGATCTTTCCAGACATTGCGTGTTGAGTGTCAAAACTCAATGTCGCGTTTCTAAGTACTCTCTTCGAAGCGTATAATTCGGTACTACTTCCTTTTTTCTCTTCGTCGCCAATCGTCCATACTTTGCACTGCCACCGAGCCAAGCTTGTATTAGTTCTGTAAACATCGCCCCAAATGCCCTTCGTGACGGTACTGCCATCTCATATAGTAATTATGTCTACGCGTGTGGCATTTTTTTTCATTTTTGACCATTACTTTAGAATTTCCTTGTATTAAAATATTTAATTGTAATTTTAGACTGTGGGAGGGTCAAGGACCTCTTTTTGTTATATTGGGTTAATAAATCACCAAATTTGCTTCAGCAAATAGAATGCAAGTTTTATATATGCAGAGGGAATCTAGTGTTAAGACACTCCGTTCTCCACTTTCTGCCCAATTTTCAATATATTATGTGTTGAGTGGCGAAACTAAACGCCGCACGAGTCTACCAGAGCAGGGAAATGGAAATAATTTAAATACCCGCAGAGTGTAACTTGAACTAACGAAATGTCCTACTGAAACATGACGACCACAAATAAAAAAAATTTTTACTTTTCTAATTTCAATATCTATTTCTATTATAGTGTAGGTACGTGATCAATTTTGTGTAAAGTTTTAATAGCAAGATTTTTTTGGGATGAACCTAAACAAATAATGTGGACTTTGATCGATCTATGTGTTTCTTATTTCAGGTTAGTCTGTTTAATTTTATCGCTTATTTATACTACGAAATTTGTTAAACATTACATCTAAATTATATCTAAATTTATAAATAAAAAGGTGATTGCTCCCATAACTCAAACAATCGATGGTGTTAGTGTAGATAGATATATTATACATTTTCTTTTTTAAATAATGTTCTTAGTGTGTCTTTTATGTTTGTTTGGTTAAACGCGCCAAACTTAGGAACTATTGGTTCAAATTAAAAAAAAATGTGTTGGATAGGCCATCTATAGAGAAAGGCTATATTTATTGTATGACGTTAATCGATACAACGTTGCAGTGTATCGAATTACACTTGACCTACCGGACGAAAACCGCGTGCAAAAGCTAGTTAACTTAACTTAACTTAACTTAGCTTCACGCTTTATCCCTTGCGGGGTAGTCAGAGAGAACGGAGCGCCAAACGCTACGGTCTCTACATACCTCTTTCGCCTCGTCCACTGTCATCAACCTCTTCATACATGCCCTTCGGGGGGTCCTCATGCTTTTTACGTGACCTTCCTCCAGTATCTTTGATACTGTGTTTTCGAAGGTCAACCGAGGTCTCCCCCTACCTCTCTTACCGCT
>JAATLQ010033236.1:0-17091 GCA_013421005.1 Heliconius erato x Heliconius himera | reverse complement strand
CGATGAGTTAGGATTTTATTGTAAGTATCGATAAGTTGTGTTTTTATTTCAAAAATTCAATTGAAGATTCTCATGGGTACGAAAATGCGACCTAAAGTTTTAGTAAATTTCTCATTAAAAATCTTCATTGCATTGCAAACATACATTATAGGTATATCAAAACACGAACATAATTCAGTGTGTTAATTAAATAATTTTGTGGTTTAAGCGGGCGAAGCCGCGAGCGGGTCGCTAGTTTTGAATAAAATTCAATATGATATAATCCTATATGGAAATTATATTAAAATAAAAAATCCAGTAACATTTTATCACATAGCTATAAACCAAACTAAAGGAGTACCATTCAGCTGCACAGTATTAATAAAATAGAAAATATTTGCAATGCAGATCCATCTCAGTCCTCTAGAATACTTTAGCGACAGTCTAAACTTATCTCTTTTGACTTTTCAAGTATTAAGTTCGAAAGTAAAGATCATTGTTTTGTCTTACTTTGGCTTTATGGGTGCTTATTGTTAAAGTGGGTATCTCTCTTCGAATTTGTAACTACGTGAAATTTGCATTTCGTTATCAGTTTTATTTTTATTTTTAGTATTATTGTTATTAATTAAAATAATTTAATTATTTAGAGGCCAGTCGTGGCGCAGGGGCCCAAAGTGTGACTGTATAATCGACTGGTTGTGGGTTCAATCCCCGCTCGAGGAGATGAAATATTTACTTAAATTTATATTTCCATTTCTTCGCTCTAGTGTCGAGGCCAAGCGCGGCGTTGAGTTCTGCTACTCACCACGCAATGCCTCCAGAATTGAGCAGAAAGTAGGGAACGGAGTGTCTTAACATTAGGTTCCCTCTGCCTACCCTGCAGTGTGCGGGATACAGCGTGAAGCTGATTTTTTTTTATATAATTTAATTATATCGTCGTTGCTCAGTGAGAGTGAATGTAAACGCAATTATTGTAGATATTTTATATTTAAGAGCTGCTTTGGTTGTGCTCAGAAAGTAGTCTTTATTGGAAAAAGATAAACATTTAACATGTAAATATATTGACAAATATAGTATTATTTAATAAGTTAATAATAAGTTTACTGTCTGTATGATGCTGAAAAAATGCAATGTCTCAAGTATTCCGAAAAGAAAGTGAGGTATGGGAGTGCCTTAATGGAGAACGAAATGTCATACCAGAATCCTCGGAACCTGGAAACCTAGTGTGGTCTCCTGGTTTCCACTGTATAACCTGCTATGTGTGGGATGCAGCGTGAAGCTATAGAAAAAAATAAATTGAGAACTTTTAAAAAATGTACATTATGTGCAAGTCAATTTTACTACAAACCTCACGGCACGACATGGCACTTAGTGTCGATAAATGTTTTGCTTTTCTCTATATACTATTTAAATACGAAAGTAAGATTAAACAGTAATTAAATAATAAATTGTATTTATTTTCAGGGTATGTTTTAAAAGGTTGTCTTTTCACAATTATTCAAATGCAGATTGAAAGTGAAGCGTATCGACGGTCCGGAGGGTTTGCCTCAATTATGCACAACAGCAAATAGCTTGTCCATTTCATATATATATAAGTTGTATTTTTTATAGTAATGTTTGACTTTACATATAGCAGTACAGCAGTGTAGGCAGAGATAACAGAGAACTCTCCTCTTTTTGTTCAAATACATTATGTGTTAAGTAGCGGAAATTAAAGCCCCGCTTCGTCTTTCCAGAGCAGGAAAATGAAAATGGTTTATTTCCCCAAATGAGGATTGAATCTACAACCATCGTCATTTACAGCTACACGTTGTTCTATTGCGCCACTGTGGCCTCAATTAAAATTGTATATTTAATATATTTTCTAAATGTTGTATAGAATAATGTTTGTTGAACGTCACCTAATTTCTTTGTTTAGAATAACATTGTTCCACAAAGCGTTTCTACAAAGCTCTTTCGGGTGGATAAGTGCTTAAATATGTTTTGAATACACGAAATAATTTTACGATATAATTCTTTATAACAGTATGCATATGTATTATAAGTTGTATAATTTATCATATATAAATAAGGTTCACGCTGGATCCCGCTCGAAGCAGGTTAGGCAGAGGGAACCTGGTGTTAAGATACTCTGTTCCCCATTTTCCATTGAATTCTGGAGGCATTGCGTGTTAAGTGCCTCTGCGCCACGACTAGCCTCTTTCATACATTTAATTTATCATATATTCAAGTATTAATTTTGGTAAGTTAAAAAATAAACATAACATAACTCTAGCGTTATCAGAATGAATCCAAGCATATTTTTTATAATAATACTTTTTGCTAATTCGTTTGTGTGTTCCGGTATTTTTGAATGCGGATTGGTGTATAAACAAAAATTTCCTTAATTTAACACAGTATATGTATGGACAAAAACATAAAATTTCTCACATGATGAATTGTTTTTTTTTATTAATTTAGTCCTCGAGTAGAATTGAACCAAAAACTATCGCATTTACAGTCACACGCTACACTCAACTGCTATACAGGTAAAAATAGCACTAAAGTAAGTTAACCTTAGTTTAAATATCAATAAGAACTTTCCCTTTTCTCCACTTTCTTTTCTTTTTCAGTTTTTATTTTTTATTTACTGTATTGATATTTAGTACAATATTATATATTCATAATGTTACATATAATAACGTATAAATTAATTAAAATAAGACTTGACTGAGAAAGATTGGATAGTCGTTAATATAAGTGAACTTAGATGTATGTATGTTCAAGTTTTAATTAATAATTTAATTAATTGTGCGAAGTTCTGTATACGAACAAATATAAACATCTTGTTTATGGACATACTGCTTTAAAGCATGTTTGAGATATAATATATATATGTGAATGTAAGATTAAATTTATTTAAGAGTAAATAAAGCTTACCACATCTAATACATAAAAATCAATTGATCTTTATTTGTTTCGCTAAAACTCTAGAACGGCTTCGCTGATTTCGCTGTTATAAGTTTTGAAATGTTTGTTGTAGTCCAGTGATGGTTTAAACAGTGAGAAAATGTGGAAAAAATGCTTTTTCCGTGCATAAAACATAATTTTTATAACCTTAATTTCCCTGTTAAAAGAACAATATTGGTGGCTAAAAATTTCAGCAACATTTTATAATTTGGTATTATTCCATATCGAAATAAATATAATAATCATCTTTGGCTTTTAATTTAGATTGAAATTGTTCTTTATTGTACATAATTATATAAATACTATATAGGTATCATTGATTCAAAATGACCTAACCTACGATCCCCACGGTGTATGGGGTTGCGGTGGCTTGGGTACGGAACGGGTAAACGCCAAGGTTATTTAGAAAAAAAATTTTTATACGTTTAAATTTGTAAAAACTCCCTACAGAGATGCTAACAACATAAATAAGTTGTAACAAGCGTATAAAAATTTCGACGTAGCTTGGCGAGAACGCATGGCTTAGTGGTCAGAGCGCCTGGTCGGTTTCCAGGAGGCGCGGGTTCGAGTCCCGCTGCGTTCAAATTTTTATACGTTTTCTAAATAAGTATATTTAATATTTTTTTTAAAAAGTGTCACTAAATAAATTTCACTAAATAAGCTGAATATGGAAAACTACTTCTGTCATTTCGTTTTTACTATTGGAGCAGCTCTTGTTTTATTATACACAGTAAATATAAAGCAATAAAAGACACTATCAAAAATCATTATAGTACGATACAACATTAGCAGCGCGCACGACCCCGCGGAGAGTCGTTTGTCTTAGAGACTACGTGCTGCTGAGTTTCTACAACTTATAGCAGATTTGGTGGAAAATGGAGAAAGTTATATTTTCTTATTTTTTTAAATAAGCTACGTATGAACTATACATAAAAAAATAAAATTAATCAATCATCATCAAATTTCACGCTGTATTCCGCAGCAGGGTAGGCAGAGGTAACCTCGTGTTAAGAAACTCTAAAATTTAACTTTTTAAAGCACGATTATAATATTTCCAAAATTTATAAACATAATTTTAAACTATTGTATAATAAAAAAAGCCTATTATTGAGCTATAAAACGAAAAAAAAACTTTTTGTTCGAGTCTCAATTTTAATTGTCACAAATTTATGCGTAACTAATGAAAGCTTATGAAAAATGAATAGAATTTTGTGAAACAGTAAATAAAAGTGATTAAAGTTCAGTCAGTCGCAGCCCTAGAAACAGTCCTCTCTCGCAGACGAATAATTAAAGTCAGGAAAGTTGAAAATAAAACTAATTAAAATATGACAACGCAACTCGATGCATTCAGAACGCGCCCGCTCGGTCATTACGTATGTGATTGCTTATTCGATTTGTTAAGAAGTACACGATGTTTGATTTTATTGGTATTAATTAAACTGGACGAAGATATAGTTATTGAGGCCAGTCGTGGCGCAGCGGCACAAAGTGTGACTGTAAAACCGACTGGTTGTGGGTTCGGTCCCCGATCGAGGAGATGAAATATTTACGTAAATTTATATTTCCATTTCTTCGCTCTGGTGTCGAGGCAAAGCGCGGCGTTGGCAGAATTTGGCAGAAAGTGGGGAACGGGGTGTGTTAACACTAGGTTCCCTTTGCCTACTCTGCTGTATGCGGGGTACAGCGTGAAGCTGATTTATTTATTTTATTTTAAGATATAATTAAGCTATTAATTGATACATTATTTTTTATATTTTTAAATGTATGTAATCAAATAGAAATAAACTACTATATATTAGTTCTATAGAACTTGTCAAATTCTTATAATATTAACATAATATATAAACATACATATAACTTATGTTATTCTACAACACTGAGAAAATCTTAATTATAAGAAAGAAAATAAATCAGAAAATTTAACAACGGAAAACAAACGTACATAAAAAGTACATATTTCATATTGTATTTTGTGTATATTATTGGAGTTTTCAACAATAGCTATCTGATTATCGCGGTAAATGAAAATATAAAACGTATTAAGCGTGATTTATTTCCTGTAATTATTCGGTCGGGGTCTTTTATTTCTCGACGTGGAGCTGTTTTATGAAATGTTATATTGCTGGTTGCGGTTTGATATTAACATAGAAACTGTTTTTCTCTGAAATTTGATATTCTTATTTTAAAATGAAAGGATTAGAGACATTTATTAAAAAAATAATATATTTATGTGTAGATTTCATTCTCATTAATTAAATTATTTTTTAAGTAATTTTTATTTATTTTATTTATGAGGCCAGTCGTGGCGCAGGTGACAAGTGTGTGACCGTAAAGGCGACTGGTTGTGGGTTCGATCCCCACGAGAGGAAACGAAATATTTAAAGATTCAAATGTTGGTTATGTTCTCTTTATACATTTACCAAACAAAACTATTTTTTGTTTTTTTTTATCCACTCGAAAATGTTTTTTTTAATATTTTATTTTATATTTATCTATTTATCTATCTACATTTATATTTAGAGAACAACAACAAATAAAAGTATAGAAATCGCAATTTTAGTTCAGCATCTTGCGTTATTCTAGATGTAAAACGAAGAAGTTTGGACAGGCTTCACGTCTGTTGCATATTCTCGTTTCTTAATATAAAATATACATGTAGTTGTGACAAATGCGGCTAGAATATATAGGGTGGAAGCGCCTGTGCTCCTCTTACGACAGCAGCGTATAGGAAAAAATATTTAAAAACCTATACCTAAAAAATAATCAAGATAAGTTTAGACGTAGGATTTTTTTTAATTTCACGATTTTTATCCCTACTGTATCACATGTGACATAGTTACGAATAGATACCAATAACGTAAATACCTACTACTACAAAAATAATACTAAACTTTGCCGATCTGCCGCTTGTTATTCTCAAAAACCATAAGAACGAGAAAGGGATATCTCTAGTTATATTTTACGCAATAACCTATTTTATTACAAGCAAGAGGCCAGTCGTGGCGCAGCGGCACGAGGTGTGACTGTAAAACCGACTGGTTGTGGGTTCGATCCCCACCCGAGGAGATGAAATATTTACTTAAATTTATATTTCCATTTCTTCGCTTTGCTGTCGAGGTTAAGCGCGGCGTTGAGTTCTGCCACTCAACACGCAATGCCTCCAGAATTCGGCAACAAGTGGGGAACGGAGTGCCATAACACTAGGTTCCCCCTGCCCTGTTGTGTGCGGGATACAGCGTGAAGCTGATTTTTTATTACATGCTTTTTGCTACGCGCCACCCGGCTCGTCGGCAACTCTCGGGTAACGTCGCCGAGCGGTCGGGGAGGGGCTTGGCGGGAAAGGAATGACGCGCGCATATATTGTAAAATTTTGGCGGGAAAATGTTTTTGGTTAGAGTGAGTAGTACAGTGAATTATAATTAACATTATTGTAAGAAATATAGCCATTGGAAGTGAATAAGTGTTTCAATATCTACTTTTTGCGTTACATTTTATTTACTTTCTATTACAACCGGTCCCGTTGTCTGTCTGTAATCAAATTTTGCAACCTAAATTTGATCCACTTCCCAGTTAAAATATATATCCCGGTATATATCGGATGACAATGCGATATTATAATGACATAGATCAGATCGGCTCAGCATGTTTGATTCGTCTTGACGAGTACTTTGATACTATATGGTAACCAGGTCTGATGATGGAGCTAGAAGGTGGTCATAGGAACTCCGTAACTCCAGAATTTGGGCTCGTTTGATTCGATCAAAAATCTTTGAATTAAAAATACAATTTAAAATACTAAGAACATTCAGCATCTTCTTTTCCTCTCGCTATCAAAATGTATATGTATAAAGAAAAAAAACCTTTTCCTAAAACAAGCTTTTATTATTTATTAAGTATTATATTTCTTACTAGAGTTATTTTATTTTAAACTTTTTAGATCATTTTATTAATAAATAATAAAAGCTTGTTTTAGGAAAAGGTTTTTTTTTCTTTAATAAATCTAGACAAAGTTCAACTTAAATACTTATTTAGAAAACGTATAAAAATTTGAACGTAGCGGGACTTGAATCCACGCCTCCTGGATCCAGGAGGCGCGAGGTTTCCTAAGTCTGGAATAACACTTTTGAAAATGTTAAAAACGTTCAACTTAAGCGCCAATACCTACGACTCGATTTTGTAAATGAGGCGTGTGCGGCGTTATCGCTTTGATAGGTTTGTGTCTGTATGTGTCCTTCTTAACAAATGGCATCTTAGTTTACAACGATAAGTTCATTAATTATTTTGTTTGAAAAAAAAAACACTTTCTATTTAGGCAAAATTTCTTTTTTAATTGTATTAGGCTTTAATAGAGTAGCTAAAAGTGTGGTTTCATTTAAAGCGGTGATGACAAAAAATTAAAATATTTTGATAGAAGAATAGATATAAAACACAGATTCATGCTGTATCTCGCACACAGCCGGGTAAACAGAGGAAACCTAATGTTAAGATACTTCCCAATTTTCCACCAAATTCTGGAGGTGTTGCGTGTCGAGTTAATATCGCACTTTGCCTCAACTCTAGAGCGCAAAAATATACTTTTTAAATTTAAGTTAATTTAAGTAGTGATCGAACCAACACTCAGCAGCGTTAACAATCACACACTTGTGCTCCTGCGCCAATATTACGTCTCTTATTGTCATTCTCAGCCTGTTCATTGCTATATAAGGAGTAAGAAAATCGACTGTATGGATTCCTATATTTACTGGCACCATGATATTGATATCTAATCTTCGAAAAAGCCTATCCACGGTGTACGGCTGGAGGCGCCGAGGCGCGAGACGCAATCATTCCGTCCGGCTTCCTCTGCCGCTTGTCTCGTACGCGTCCGACCGTGTCCTTAGCGCTGTCACTAACAACACCAAGCTGCTAGGAGATGCATTTGCTAGTTAATTAAATCATATTTAAAGAATTTAAATATTTTTAAAGTGTTATTCCATACTTAGGATTTAAATTTCTCTCTGTATCCCACTACAGAGAGTTGCAGATTTTTAAATAGGTTTTGGAATAAAAAAAAACAAAATAGCTGATATTTGGCACTAAAAATTGTCGATACCGATCAAAATACACCATTTTTTATGTAGATTGCAAAAATATATAACACCCATATATTAAAAACCAATATGGAGTATTTTAGGACCAACATTAAAAAAATACACGACAGCGACAACCAGAAGCTATATTGTCAAAATAAAAAAAAATAGGAGTCGTCAAACTATGTCATATTGGGTATCGTTGATTAAGGCTGAGTTCAGAAAAACGCGCGGCGACGCACGTTTCCAAACGCTGTCGCGCGATTCAGCAGTTCAGATGGCGGCGGATCAGTACCAAGAAAGTGCGCAAGGTGCGCGCGGGCATGTACACAACAACATTGATTTGTTAGAATCTCCAACCGCGCGTTTTTATGAACTTAAGCTAAGTATCAGCGTAGGATTAATCTATTTAAAGTTGTTTTAACAACTATTCTAGCAGATTTTCATATTTATAATAGATATAATTTAGTATATCGTTATTACGCGGGGATAGCAGCTCACACGAGGATAACAGCACTGTGGTTAACCAGTAGGCTACTAGTTAGTGAACTGTAAAAGGGGGGTTCAAATCTCACTATATTAACTCCTTTAATGTAAAAAAAATTGACATTGTTTTGTCTTATAATGCCAATAAAATCTTAATAAAAAAGTATGAAAATACAAAAAAAAACCTGACTGCATAAAATTGAAGAATGGATCCTGAAACTAAACGTAGCGCACAAGCTATGACTATAAACACGACACTACCCCTACCTGGGGGGAATATATTCTTATTTTTTAATATTGTTATTTCTTCGCTGTGGTAACAAGGTAAGGTGCGGCGTTAATGTGCGCCGCTCGACACGTAATGCCTCGAGAATTCGGTGGAATGGAGTGTCTTAACACTAGGTTCCCTCTGCCTACCCTGCATATGGGGGACGAAACTGAAAAAAAAGGACACATGTAGGTATGTATAAAATATATTTCTATATTATGTTTAGAATATACAGCGGATCAGGTATCAAATTAATAAATTCCAACGTAAGCTATTCAAAAACCAGCAACAATGTACTGTGATGCTATATTGAAGTGTTGCAAAATGTTTTACACTCTTGCACTTTGTATACAAAATGTTGGTAGCGTTTAGGTCAGACAACTTACTATAGTTCATCGGTTTTAATCAATCTGTAGTGTAGTAGTGCCCGCGGGAAATATGCAGCGAACTTTCTGTTTCATGGTCTACTTCATATACCGCCTTGTACGTATATTTTAAAGTGTTAGAAGTGAAGTAAAATAGTTTAAAATTACCAAGACTGAAAATTTTCAATATAGACGATTATTTGTAAATTTTTGCAAAAGGCTTTTTCTATGGAACGCGAAACATGATGAAACTACTATATGAGTGATAAAAATAGTATTAAATATATTAATATCTAATATATTATATGCTTATAAATTAAAAATTATGAAAAGATAACATTTTAAAAGATTACTTGAAGAAGTGAATCAAGTGAATGGAAATATGTGGAAATAGTATTCTCTTATCAACATGTTGACCGATAGTATAGATGGCGGATACAATCTGGCCACATTTTATGTATTATAATAACTTATTTTTATCTATATATATAAAAGGACTTGTGCTGACTGACTGAGGTAAGACGCACGCAGAGCCGTAACCGCTGATGGTAGAAACGTGAAATTTGGGCAGATGTTTATTTTCATATTCTGGACATCCACTAAGAAGGGAATTTGAAAAATTTTAACCCTAAAGGGATGAAATAGAGGTTGAGAGTTTGTATGGAAAAAAATTTTAATCTGTACCGATTTTTATAAAGTTTGAAATTCAGACTCTTAAAAATATTTCATTGAACACGTGTTTCATGTTTTTTAAGAATTCACCCCCTAAGGGTTCAAATAAGGGGTTGAAAGTTTATATGGAAAAATCTTTAAATTGCCACCGATTTTTATAAAAGTTTAAATTCAGACTGTTAAAAATATTTTACTGAACACGTGTTTCGTAGTTTTTTTAGAATTCACTCCTAATAAGCGGGCGAAGCCGCGCACGCCCTCTAGTACTTTATATTTGGCTTGTACGTTGATTCCAGTCAATTTAATGTTTCAATCAGGTTAATACTATTTTTTTTTTAAACATTTTTTAAAGTGTTATTCCACACTTAGGAAAAAAATATACTTATTTAGAAAACGTATAAAACATTTTAACGTAGCGACTTCTTTCTATAAACATGAAAAATATATCGAAAAAATAATAAAAATAATATATAATGAAAAATATATATATATCGAAAAATTGTTCTAATATATATATATGAGTGAGTTCGGACCTACAATCATGGCGTACAAATGTGCTATAGCTTTATGACGTCCTCGATAGTGAAATGCTTATTTATATCCTATTCTATAAAAATGCAGTTTTCTCTTTTTATCAGGCTTTCGTAAAGGGAACTTGATATTAGAGACGCTTTTTTAATAATTTAAATATTTCCGCTTCAACCCACAACCATAAATAAGGCTTATAGTCACACTTCGCCAGAATCGTCTGTACCCTAGTTGTGTAATATATTTTTTTTAGCTACAAGCTGTATCCTGCACATAGCAGAGTAGGCAGAAAGAACCTGGGAGCTCAGTGTTAAGACACTCCGTTCCCATTGAGATACTTACGTTCCCCATTTTCAGTCGAATTCTGAAGGTATTGCGTGGAGTGGTGGAACTCAACGCTGCACTTTGAATCGACACCAGAGCGAAGAAATGAAAATATTAACATTCATTTCCTCAAGTGGAGATCGAATTGTCAACCTGTTTTTAAACAACTTTTACTGTTAATATTTCATATTTTAAATATTATTTTCTTAATAATACGCATTAAAATATTACACAAAATAACATATATCTGTCATTAAACAGTAAACAAATGATTCACACAGTAACTCTTCGTTTTACAAATGGTATATTTTAATTATACGACCCTCCTGTTGCCATTAACAAGTTCACACTCTCGTCTCATTACAGTCACTTGTACGTACGTCGTACGTCGCGACGAATGTTTGTACTGAGACTATTGTTTCGAAGGCTTATTGGCTCGTATAGTTTTATTAGGCGGTTGTGGATGCGGGGAAGTCGGGGAAGTGATATCGTAGGGACGATATTCATCCGTTTAGTGCAGTTAAGTACGTTTTTTGTATGTAGGTTGTGTTGTTTTCTTGATGTCGCTTCCGGTTGGCGGATTACATTTCTTAATCACTGTTTGAAGTAAATGTTTTTTTAATTTTTTTTAGATGCCTTAAATGTTTTGTTAAGCAGATTAAAGCAATTGATTATTTAATCACTTCTACACATTCTGTTTCTGATTATTATATGATATTAAGCTTGTTATATATTTACTTATTTTAGTAAGTTAGGTTATATAATATAACAAAAAAATGTATATCGTAGTGGTTGGTGCTCCGTTCTCTCTGACTACCAAGCTAGGGATAAAGCGTGAAGCTAGTATAGTATAAAAAATATATACAATTTGCCATTGTCAGTCTTATTATATAAAAAAGTTTTTAAATAAGACACTCCGTTCCTCACTTTCAGTGGCAGAATTCAACGACGATCTTGACCTCGACACGAGAGCGACAGAAATATAAATTTAAATAAATTTCATTTCCTCGAACGGGGATCGAACCCACAACCGGTCGTGTTTACAGTTACACTTTGTGCCCCTGCGCCACGACTGGCCTCAATATTATTTATTATATCAATCAGTATATCAGAATGTAATTAATAATTTTGTTCCATATGAAATTATTATATATTTATTGAAACCTAAAGCTCAGATTTTTTTGATTAATTATACAGACATCGTTAAATAAAAAAATAAAATAATTAACTTGCATCCATAAAGTTATAGTTTTAAAAATATCAATATCTACAATGACAATGACTATAAACGATAATTATGGGATCGATTTCCACTCAGAATAAAAAAATGTTTACTCTAGCCTCCATAGCGTTGTAGCTTTGTAAAATAAAATTTAAAAACATATCCACATTTTAAAATTTACGTTACATAAATATGTATATACACACGTCTCTCCTATCATCACCTATATTTCAATATGAGTAATATCTTTTAGTAGCGCGCCAAAGCCAGATAGTCCATCAAACTTTGACACACATATTTTATGAATGCATTCGCATTGAATAGCCTTTGTATGCGGCGACTGTCACTGTGGCAATTATGACCCTTTGAAATGGGAGCGTGACGTGACGTGACGTGAGCGTGACATATTCCGATACCCTAATAACGAATCGTTTGTGCTCGGTGAGTGTATTATGTTTTTGAATTTAAATTATTCTGGTCATTTATCTTTATTATTTGTCATTATGGAATAATTTAAGTCACCTTCACTCTAAATCCTGCCAATAGAGTAGGTAGAGGAAGACTAAAGTTGAGATCTTTCCTTTCCCACTTTTCGCCGAAATTGTCGAGGCAATGCGTGTTGAGTGGCGGAACTAAACGCCGGGCTTTTGCTTTAGTACCCATAAAGAAGGAAAGAAAATATTAATAAATAATAATTCATTCCCTCTATTGGGGATAGAACTCACAACCGTCGCGTTACAATCAAAACCTTCGGCGGCCTTTCTTCTCTCATGAAATATTAATAAGATTTTCATTTTCACACAGAGTTGTTATTACAAAAAATTTTACTAAAGAACTTAACATAATAATACAAAATTTGCTCGATCAAAGAATTATAATGGTATACAAAATCTAATATGTTTACAGAAAAAAAGAATCATTTATTTAAGAACATAAAAGGCCGACCTTTCAATCAACAAAAACACGTGTACACTTCGCGCACTTGTAACAAAGCTTTCCGTATTTTGGGGGACAAAGTAAACAAAACCGTACATAGGTGAGTCCGACGAACGGCTGACGAATTGCTGCCCCGTTCATAATCTCTTCGAATAATACCTTCTACTCAACTCCGTTGTGCTCGCGAAGGATAATCCGTTCCATTTTTCTGAGTATTATGAAAACGTGTCAAGTTCACACCTGTGTGTTTGTCCCCGGATCCTATTGTCGCGAAGATAAGAGCCAGATTTATTCTATGTGCAAACGGGGTTTGTGTAAAGCGAGTCACCTAAATTGTTATTATTTTGTAGGTGAACGTAGGTGACCTTTCTAAACGTGTGGGCGTTGTACGTAATTAACACAGAAACTGGTAGTTGAATATTTTGTTTCTATAAAATTGAAAAACTTAAATATTTGAAAAAAAAATACATACACTTTAATTTCAAAATTCGTGATGACATCGAAAAAAAATTTTTTCGACAGCGATTCATCTATACTAATATAATAAAGCGGAAGAGTTTGTTTGTTTGCTTAAACGCTAAGATCTCTGGATCTACTGGTCGGATTTACTTTGTTTTTGTTTTGTATGAAAGCTGGATTCTCCAGAAGTGCTATAGGTTATATAACATTACATTCCACACATATTCTAAATATATTAAAATACTTTCTAATTTGACATGCTATTTATTCTGCCATTAATAACAACCGACCGTTGCTAAGCAATGGTTTGCAAAGTTTGTTGTATTAAGAAAACGTCACCCAAAATGAACTTGCTTGCTTAATATTCATCCTTATGAACATAAATATAATAGTCACTTTTAGCATTTTGTCTAGATTGAAATTATAGTTTACTGTATAACATTCTAATAAATAATTAAGGAGATCTCACTGATTCGCAATGACCTAGCCTTCGTGCGGCATAGTATGACCGACGCGTATAGGCAGAAATTTTCATACATTTACGAAATATTGATAATTTTTATGTAATTATTTGTTGTTTATAATTAATTTAAACTACACTTTGCTTCTCTTCTTCTTTTCTTGGTGTGGTGTAAACTTTGGTCCTGCGCGACAGTGCCTGCTACTTTTTATTTAATGTTTATCTATACTATTGAAAAAACATTTATATTGAAAACTTACGATCGAAAGTTATTTCATCATCAAGGAAGTTTAATAAAGATAATTTTCGGCTTTTATCTATACTAATATAATAAAGTAGAAGAGTTTGTTTGTTTGTTTGCTTAAACGCTAAGATCTCTGGATCTACTGGTCCGATTTACTTATTTTTGGTATTGTTTGAAAGCTACGTTTTCTTTTACGATTATGGTGTACGTATTAGTTAGCCTTAAATAACGAAATAACTATAATAAAGAACAATACTTATTTAGAAAAAAATCTTCGCAATTACCTTTGGGTAGCGGAAATTTGTAAAAATCTCCCTACAGAGATGCTAACAACATAAATAAGTTGTAACAAGCGTATAATAATTTCGACGTAGCTTGGCGAGAACACATGGCTTAGTGGTCAGAGCGCCTGGTCGGTTTCCAGGAGGCGCGGGTTCGAGTCTCGCTGCGTTCAAACTTTTATACGTTTTCTAAATAAGTATTTTTCTTTCCTAAGTGTGGAATAACACTTTAAAAATGTTTAAAAATATAATAAAGAACGCCATCAAATTGCTGTAAGCGCGTGCGCTGCAAATATAGTAAAGTATATGTCAGTACATTGTATGGAAGAAATGTTCTATTTTATTAGTTTAAAAAAAAAGATAATTGAAAATTGCAAGGTGATATTTCAACGTTTTTTATTTGATAAAGATATTGAAACTTACGAGCGAAAGTTATTCCATCAAGGAATTTTTATGAAGAAATGCTTTCTTTTATAGCATGTAATTTGAACGTATACTTTTTGAAAAAATATAAATTTTAAATAATTCAACGCTCCGTTTACGGCCGCAAGTATAGGCATGAGTCCAGTGGGGGGCGCCCTTGCCGCCGATTTCGTCCTCGCAAGCAGCCATGTTAGTGCTTGCAGTTTCTCAAAATTATCGAATTTATATTGATTGAGTGGTATGCGAGCAAAGCCGCGAATGGGCCGCTAGTATGTATGTACATAAAGTATATCTGAACTAAAACATTACAAGCCCAAATGTTCTATTTTTTTTATCCACATAACAAAGATAAATATTTAATAGTAGGTAAAGTAACACATTAAAAATATTAAAGTAAAAACACATATGTATGTGCAAAATTTCCAAAACATTTTGTTGTTCGAAAGAGTAATATCAATTTCAAATGAAATGATTACAATTACACTTTGTAGAATTGATGCCAGGGGAGATATTGACTTACAACGACACTTTAATCAACACATTACAAATAGAATTAGAGTGACTGTGGGTCCTAATTTTGATTTTTTATAACCATTATAAATAAATAAATAAATTATGATATAACATCATCAAAGCTAAATTATTCGAAAAACATTAAAATTGCGAAAATAATATAAAAAGTGAATAAAAAATTACAAGTAAAAAATTAACATTTTTGAAAAATCGTTAATGCAGACCGTAAACATCATCTTTTTCTTCTATTCATCATAATTTTGCCATCTTCGATCACAAGTCCGCCGCGCTTCTTACCAAACGATTCAAACTTTGAATATATGTATATGTATCACAGAATCACAGTTAAAAATGCAACAAAAACTTTATACCCTAAAAAATTATGCAGAATGTACTGAAGAAAACGAAAAGTTTGCGGTTTCCGCAATCATATCGTCCGATTTACAATCTATAAATTCACGAAACTTATCTATACTAATATTATAAAGAGGTAAGATTTGTATTTTTGTATGTATGTACGTATGTTTGTATTGTTTTCACACAAAAACTACCGAACCCAACTCTCCCAACTCTCCCAACTCTCCCAACACTGCCATCTCTCCCAATTCTCCCAACTCTCCGAACTCTCCCAACTCTCCGAACTCTCCCAACTCTCCCAACTCTCCCAACTCTCCCAACTCTCCCAACTCTCCGAACTCTCCCAACTCAAAAAAAATACCAAAAAAACCTTATATCGCGTACGCTGTGGAAGTTATTGCCAATAGAGCAAAGTAATTTACTAAAATTGTAATTGTACGATACCATGTGTAACTGTTACAGTTATGCCACTAATTTTCAAAGGAAAATGGGCAAGAACAGAGCCGCCATCGTAGTGCCTCTGCACTACAATAATACATATATTTTGAGATGTCCCTCTGGACATCTCAAAATATATGTATTATTGTGAAAGCATAAAAAAGAGTGTGTAGTTTCTCTATAGATTATAAATCATAAGAAATCTGCCGTCTGTATTATAAACATTGGCTTATCTCTATATATTATTCTCTCCCAACTCTCCCAACTCTCCCACCTCTCCCACCTCTCCGTACTCTCCCAGCTCTCCGTACTCTCCCAACTTTCCGTACTCTCCCAACTCTCCGTACTCTCCATTATATTAGGAATCTCCATTATTTAGGTATTTCTTAAATATTTTTTAAATTTTTTAATTTAATTATTTATTTTTTTAAGGTTTATATATATATATATATACCTTAATATATATATATATATATATATATATATATATATATATATATATATATATATATATATATATATATATAAAAATGTTAATATCATTAATGTATGTATTTTGTGATCGAATCCACAACCGTCTCTCATTACAGCCAGTCAGCCAGCCCGCCAGTTTCGATATATTTTGTTAATCAATAATATACATTTTTATTCAATATATTATTCAATAATAGGTACACAAAGTCGAAGTTAAAAATGACATAAAAGGTAGTTCAAGAAAGTAATGTAAATAAACTAAACGTAAATACACTTAATTTAGGTAACAGGAGTGGGATAGTCTCGTACCTATACACATACTACGTCTGATGTTTTAGACAAAGACGCGTGGGGGCGTTAAACGAGCAGAACACCCGACCATGTCCTGGCCTTTGGTTCTACTCACATGTGAACACATGACATATGTACAAAAAGCAATTTTAACATAAATACTTTTAGCAAGGTAGTTTCAAATAGTAGCTGAAGGCATAAATAACTGAATGATTTCTAAAGTAAGCAATTACAAATAGGTATTAACCACATTCATAACTACGATAATAATTGATTAACTAAATAATCAATTACCCGAATAGTCGAGGTTATGTGGCAGAGTACGAGTAGTACTCTGAACCACACCAGAGCCA
>JAATLQ010033235.1:0-17087 GCA_013421005.1 Heliconius erato x Heliconius himera | reverse complement strand
AGGCTGCAATATCCTTTATTGCTGGGGGAGGCACCATTATGTAAATAACGTAGGTGATAGTTTTGTTTAAGTCGATGGCTTCAGAGGAGCCGAGGTGTTTTTACATTAAACTCAACGCGGGCATTGTCTCCTTTATATAGGGCTTTATGAAGTGCGTGACGTTCGCTCGTTCTATTATAGTTGGATTTCTTTTTTGTTTTGAGCGGATGTTGCGTGCGACGCGCCGCCAGTTCCGTTGTGGTAGTACTGTGTGTGGAACAGTAGAGTAACCTGGTCTAGAAGTAAGCAAGGCAGGCATCTTTTATAAAACAACATAGAAAATTAATTCTCTCATAGAATAACCAAAATATTTGAAATTTAAGTTGCTTATAACTACGAAGAGTGCAATTACCTTAACAAAACTATTTAAATTGGTTTAATTTTCATGTAAAAACAAATCTGTTTATTTCATAATTTAAAAAAAGGCACAAAGAAACCTTTTTCACGCAACAAATAAAGCAATAACGCCGCTCAAATATATGTAAATGGGACGTTCCTACGAAACATGTTAACTTGCATATATGAAAATACCTATTTGAATGAAGAAGTCAGGGTCGCCAAGTTATTCCATTTCGCCCTCAAGTGATTGTGCCTCGATCGCTGCCTACATAATAGATCAGGCTCCAACGAGCGGAAACTCGCGACTCGGCACATATCATTATACGAGCATACCACACGATCTTTACTTATGTAAGGTACTCGGCTTTACTTGCTCCTATAAATTTATTTGATTTATTTAAATTTACATATTGCAAAAACAAAAATAACAATTTATATATATTGTTAGAATCTTTTTAACTATGTATTGCTATGAAATTATTTTGAATTCTAGAAACCTGAACCTATAAAATAAAAATAATAACTCAGTTAAACTTAAAATAATTGCATCACTACGACATCACATCACATCACTAAATGTACACATGATAGACGCAGTTAGTCTTTATTCACTATTAGTGTATAAAGTACTTGAGATGAGTGCGTGCTTCATTTGAGCCCTATCTCAGAGCCTACTCGCAAGTGTAAAAGATAAAAAAAACATAGGGAAACTGCAGAGAATTATCAATGGTTTTTGTCTCTATATTCAGATATTTTGTTAAATCAGTGTTTTTTTTAAACTTATATCCTTCCGTTCCATCTAGAGCAGGGTAGGCAAAGGAACAGAAAGGCAAAGCCTCGTAGGTACTAAGATACCTGTAAAGGCTGTATACTAATAAGTGCTTATGTAGATACTAATGGTCACTCGCGACGTTGTCTGTAGGGGCTTTAAAACATATAATGGAAAATCCTGTTTTATTCCCGTTGCGGTGGGAATGATGACCTCTTCTCTCTTAGACTCATCCTACCTGGTTTTGTTTGTGCCTTGTTTTACAATCACTCAGTAACGAAAGAGTTTTATATACCAAATACAGATTTTGATGTATGAAATAGATTATTTTTACTTTTAGCATTTTTCATATTAACAAAATAAAATTGTGTAATATTAGATATAAGAAACACTGAGTGTGGTGGGTAATTATTTTAAAGATCCATTTGACTTATTGTTAATCACATACAAAAGACATCAACGCAAACTATTCCCGCCCACCTCGCCACATAACGAGTTCGTGTGAACTCACAAACACTGTAATATCCTCATCCTCTTATTTTCTCTGAAAATGCTGAAAATAATCTAAAAAAAACATCACAAGAAGACGGAAAAAGTAAATTATACATCTACGTAATGATCGCGGTTCTCAAAGAGCGGTTTTCATTTTCAAAGGTCTTTGTAGGGCCCTTCGTTAGAGCGGGCAGAGCACAAAGACTGCGCCTCAACAAAATAATATGGAAATGCGAAATGAAAATATCAGAGAAGCAACCACTCCACCACTCCACCTCTCCACCACTCCGCCACTCCAATCAGTCCACAATATTTATAATTCTAAACATCGGAAAATATATCTTCCACTTTAAGATGCAGCCGGTATAATCGGTTTGTGAATACTTCCGCATTTTTATTATGTATTTATAATGAGATATGGAGTAGGTATATAACACATATTGTTTTCTATTTATATTTTAAGTGGTTTGTTGAAAATGGAGAAATTAACAAGATATATGTAGAATAGAAGTCATTGTAGAAGGCATTGTTAACCTGACAAAATCGGCTTCTCTTTGGCTATGTTA
This sequence comes from Heliconius erato x Heliconius himera, assembly GCA_013421005.1. NCBI lineage: Eukaryota > Metazoa > Arthropoda > Insecta > Lepidoptera > Nymphalidae > Heliconius > Heliconius erato x Heliconius himera. Next base: position 14,882 of record JAATLQ010033235.1, on the reverse strand, counting down.
CTTACTAGATATCACTATAAAAAATTAGTAAATATTACTATTCTATTGAAATTACCTATACTAATGGAATTTATAAAATCGAGAAAGTGCACTATATAAGTTAAAGCACTTATTTTTTTAAGTTTATTATAGTAATAAAATATTGGCTATTATTTCCTGGCGGCTACGCCGCCTTGTCAAATGCTGTCGTAGGCTCTCAAACTCTCTCGTTTTTGCGACAATTTTCATTGTTTCTCCGCTTTCATTTATCGTAGCGATATGTAACATAGCCTCCTTGATAAATGGACCCCCAACACAAAAACATATTGTTATGTTATTATTTCTGAGATTAGCGCGTTCGAAAGTTCTCATTTGGTTGGTAAAGAATTTCTTCAGTTTAATATTAAGCAAAGATACGTCCAGCGCTGTAAGCTCTCTCCGTATATATTACACAAAGAGTCCTTCAGAGAAGTGGGCTCCGTGTTTGACTTGCCCTCGATTTTTCCACCATGTAATGTGGAAGTAAATACCCGTGTAGGGTATAACATATTGTATATAAATAGTGTGTATTACTAATACTGTAAAATATTTTACGTTTAATATGTAAATAAAAATATGTGCATTATTAATGTTTGTATGAAATACATTTTAACTTATCGTATATGTAACATAATTATGCAATGTAAATATAAACAAGATTGGTTACAAGTTATATATTATATTATTAGGGAATGGAGTGTATTACGGAGGGTTAGTCGCTGCCTGCTGTACAGGAATAAAAGTGAAGCTGATTCGGTTGATCTAAATATTTTTGTGCGATTGCTGTCCAAAATTATTATTTACGTATTTTTTTTCAAAACGTACAAATACTTAAATTTAACACATTTTATTATAATGAAATACAGTATTTCTATGTATATAGTATAAAGTTTACATTATTTATATTTATAATTTTATAAGCGACACTCACACACCGCTAACGTCTCAATATACCGCTCACATAAAATGCCATTTCTTGATAACTTTCCAATAATACATTAAACGGTTTCGCCAAAAAGAACGTATTTATCGATTGAATTGATTCTTCATCCGTCCGAACACAATCACCGATCGTAATCCCTTTACAAATCAAAGGCAAATCGATCGCATTTCAAAGGACTACAAAGGCTTTTGAGGCGACCATTGCTTTCAAAAATTGACAACTACAGGTATTTGATAGTTTGCGTCTCTCAACACGTTACGCGCCTCTCGCCTTGAGTGGATTAAAAGATAAATGCAGTTAAGAAATGACCAAATGTCAATGGTATTGATATTACTTTGTGTCTTGTTGATGTGTATGTGGAGTGCTCTTTTTGTTATAAATCTATATACATAAAAGTGTTCCGTTACTGAGTGACGGACAAACAACGGACGAATTTTGGCTTGTAGATAGGATTCTTCGACGTTCCTGCAAGACAACAAGGCGATGAATAGTTTAAGTATTAAGATTATAATAATAATGCGTATGGACAAGTCACATCCTACCACTAGAGGTGTCAACGTATTTTAGAAAAGTGTAAAAATAGGTAAAATGACATACAAATTAAATATTACATCATATGAACAATGTTCCTTGATTGAAAGCCTAACTCAAGATAAAGTAACAACCAGGCAGGCGTACAGGCCGATAAACGCCAATAAACGTGACGGATTTGAGTTCGATTTCAGGATAGTTAATAATTTATTAATTTACTCACTTAGGTAACAAGACAAAGCGAGTTTTAATCCTCCAGTCAACACGCAAAATCTCGGAAACCAGATTTCCGAGTGAGAGTGAGAGTGTCTTATCCCTAACTTCCCTCTACCCACTTTGTTATACGAGCGAGCATGAAGCTGCTCCTTTTTGTTAAGTAATTTATTCCTTTTTTTTAAAACTGTAAAATCATTTTGTTTATGGAACAGCCTGCGTGTTGTCACAACTCAAACAAACGTGTCATCTTTCAACAAATATCGTCCTTTCTATTCTGCAATTTGACGTTATTATGTGAAATGTTACACTCTCGACACATTTGAAAGGACAGTTTTGAGTTGAGTGGCGAACAGTTTTTGAAATTTTATACTTGATATGTTTATAATTGAAAGGAAAAATGGTTTGTAAAAGTTTTTTTTACGTGTTGAGATGTATAAATCACTTGTATTTCATGTCCTATTTCTGGCTCAGGCAATACTTGAGTACACTACTTAGACAATATTTTCATTAAAATATTCAAAGTCTGCTGCAAAAATAATAGTTGATTTAACTAGCTAAATATTAATAATAATAAATACCTATAGGTGGCTTTAACATACAAATAATTAAAATATAAACTTAGCTACCGGTTGTGAAGTTGAGTTCAGTCACTCAACATGTAATGCTTCCAGAAATAGGCGGAGAGGGCGGAGGTGTCTTCTTGGAAACGCAGTGTCTTAAAACTATGTTCCCAGGGACCTTCTGCCTACTTTGTTATGTGGTAGATACAGCTATGGAGCTTTAGGTCAAGTAGTAATTGCCTCCGTTATCTCGTTCCAGGGTTGAACCGAACGTGTCAGGGTTGCCTATTTACCGACACGAAATTAAGGTGTCGTCAATATTAGTTATATGTATTAGTATATCTGTTTTCGCATGGTAGGGTAAAGGAAGTTTTGTAAAACAAGGTTCACATTCAAGTTAAGTTGTTAAGTTGCCTTCTCATAGCGATGAAATGAAAAATCTTACGTTTTGTCAGACACTATCCAACTTCACTAAGCGTATAAAAAATTTACGAGTGGACAGAATGTTACTCTTTTTATTCTTTCCTATTGTAAGGCATCAAGCGTAAGTTGTAAGAGCTGTGGGAAAGAATACGTGATAAGAAGACGCGCGTGAATCGTTTAACAATCTAATCGGTCGATAAGAGGTATAATTGATAAGAGGCTAAACTCAAGTGGTTAAGTCGTAACCTCTAAAAAGTTAATTTAAGTCCTGGCTCCATCATTAGGAAAGTTAAAAAGTTACAAGTCGACGTAATCAAAGCGTATCTATTAATAAGGCTAGTTTCCTAAACGTTCATAACAAGCTTATCACTTTAATTTTATACTGAGAAAATATAAATATAATAAAATTAAAATTATCTTATAATATAGAACAGTGTTTGAGGAGTCGTGACATATTGTTTAGTTATTATAACGCTTTCTAAAGTATCTGGACCGTGAGCTAACTGCTGGAACATTGGACTTAACGGATAATATAATTTAAACATGTATTTTGACTACAATAACAATGGAAATTCTCAGAGACAATGGAAAGATATAATTTCTAAACTTCATAGCTTCACGCTGTGTCCTGCATATAAAAAAGTAGGAAGAGGGAACTTAGAGTTAAGACACTCCGTTCCCCACCTTCCAAAACATTTTAAAACACTGTTAAGTGGCGCAGCTAAAAGCCGCGCTTTGATTTATTACCAAATTCTATTCCTCAGAGTAGGAATCGAAATGATATCAAGAAGTAATTGAAGTTCCTTATTTTAAAACCTTTATCGATTTTCTCTCAGAGTTAGTTACTATACTTATAACATTTTAAGTATGACATGAAACCAGATGTTAAGTAGGAAAACGTAGTGGATATAATTTCAGTTTACCCATTTAACATCTTTCTACTTCTCCACTTCTAGACACGCATTTATACACTAAGTGCTACAAGTGCCATATAACGTGCTCAGAGCTATAAAATACACATTTGGGTCTAATCTCGAGTGGCTTATGAGTAACCTTTGAAGAGTTCCACTATTTAAGTCCTGGCACCATCATCAGACCAGCTTGATGATACTATATTATTGTATCATCACTTAGACAACGCATAACTGCCATGCTTAATGATGATGATGATGATGACAATTATTACAAATGGACCAAATTCAGTTTCTTAGATTTTATCACTAGTTTATTATTAGTTACAAATCGACCTCATAAAAGCGCAACAAATATATCGGTAATTACAGCTTAAACAGTCATTGACAACTACATTCTTTTTAAAAAACCCCAAAGAAAAATCCATCCAATAACGCAAACGGAAAGCCAAATAACGACCAATTTGTTTTAATTGACTTTACTTACTATAGTGGTAAGTGGTAAGTACGAGCCGGTGGAAGGCAATGTGATAAATTGCGAGCTTTCACCTCTAAACCTCTATCCACTTTTCTGTTTCGCCTCTTACGCCTCTTACTTGGAGGCCCTCGGGACGATCGGTGCCGTCTATCCACTGCGTAATGGCTCGTTCCGCTGTCGCCGCAAGGATCTACGAACGGTTGGACTTTTATAACAGTTTTGAAAGCTAAATAAATAAGGAAATTATACCATCTTATTGTTTCATACAAATCTCACTGTACTTATTGTTAAAATTCACATTTGAAATTGTATTACCCGTTTAGTAATGTTTTTTTACATTCTTATTTGAGCATCGAGTCGAAGATCATTTTAGTGTTAAAATGATCTTCACCTCGATGCTCAAATGCCTTTCTAGTTATTTATATATTATATATAAATAAGTAGATATGTAATTATATAATAAAACCTAAGTCAAATTCAGCTAATTAGACCGACTTGTAATAATTATATCATCATGAAATAACAGTATTTAGCACTGGGTTTAGATAAAGCTCTTTATTCTTTCGCCAATGCTGAACTCTATTCTTAGCTCTAGTGTAGAAAAATATAAAAATATATTTTTATATATGCCCAAAGGAGGAGGAGGAATAAAAAAGTACATAAAAATATAGAGGTTTTTTTTTATTTTTATGCTAATATAGAGTAATTTAATATAATATATTGTAATAGTAACTGTAAAAATTAACCAACTATCCATTATTAGGTCGAACATACATTTTTACACATATTTATCAACTTAATTAAATATGCATATAGCAAACATAACATATATTTACAATAATCCAATAAAAAAATCTATTTTCCAACACCAAATATTTTCTTAGCTCCGTCCACCGCCATCACATAGCACTCGTCGCATCGGACGATTTGCGATTTCCTAAAGAGTGCTCGCCCTCGAGGGCCCTCTGCGTAACCGTGCATCACCTACCCTCACACCCCCCTTCCCTCCCTCGCACCCCTCAACAACCCCTAACCGGGGCCTCTCGAACAGTGCTAGAGGATATAGGTAAATCTTCATATCATCGAAAAATACTTTAAAAACCATTCTGTGGTAGAGCGATTTGTTTAACTTTTTGACTCTACGTTTTTATTATATTTTTTTCTAGCAACTTATTTTTCTCTTAACCGATGGATGCTTGTTCCACTTCAAGGCACTTTACAGTAATATATGCAGCTTATACACGACAATAACATATAGGCTACAAATTATATAAAGATCTTGTATAATTTGACGTTAAATAAGTTTAAGCGGACATACATATAGTAAGATATTTTTGTAAAATAGTGTATTCACTTTTTGCTTAATATGTAAATGGAAATTTAAAGTTATGTACTTATGTGTTAACTGTATGTGTTGAGAAATATAAAATACGAATAAACTAAAAAAACAAGCAACATATAAGTCTTATAATGGGAGACGGAACGTCTGCAGTATGCGGGATACAGCGTGAAGCTGGAAAAAATGTTTTATTATCTATAACTAAACTCTAATACTTTGTGAAATAGCTTCAAAGATTTTTCGTACTCAAATTATTGTAATTTTAGTATTGGAAGGAAATGTTGCTTGCAGCTTAGCTTTCTACTCATATTAGACTTTATCTACTCGTATATAATACACAAAAAAAAACTTATAATATATGTATTGTGAAACCTACTACGGTATTGTATCTAATACCTAGATAGCGCCCGCCATTATTACATGTGTAATGAAACTAGACTTTAATTTATACGCAATAGAAATATATCATTTACAACTAACTATATACAACGAATTACCTTAAATTTATCATTTTTAAAATAATATTAAAACATTTAACAATAGAAAATATTTAGAAATAAATAGAAAATATTTAGAAACGTATACAATTTTTGTTTTAACGTGAAACCCGCTAAGTTTAAAACTCTATACATGTTTACATTACATTGTTAATTTAAAACTACTTTGTGGTGGTATTTTTAAATTTTCGTAGAGCTTTTATATACATACGCCATTTTTTTTATTAGATTATATTCACTTATTAGATTCCATTTAAAACATAGTTATTAATAGAGTATTTAAGAAGCAAATATGACTTCTATCTTTAAATATCAAAATACGTTTAGTTAAATCTTACTGGCGATTGACAGACAATGAACAGCGAAAACGTCGCGGCGTAGATTGCTGAAACTTTAATATTATTAAAAGATACTAGTAGTTGTTCCTGTCCCAAGGAATCAATATACTACCATTAATATTGGTTAGCATATTGGTTCCTTGGAGACAGGGACGACTACTAGTATCTTTTAAATACGAGGACATTTCTAATTTAGTAGTGAATATCAATGTAAACATATTAAGAACTAGCATACCGATCGCGGCTTCGTACTCTAGGTAAGTTACATAAGATTTATAATTTATACATTTCTTTTAATAAATACACTACAGCTAGTGTCTACACCTACAAATGTTAAAAGCATATTCATCTCTGTTAAGTATAAAGTAACGAACAATCCCACTAAGTGATCTGGAAAGCAATCACTGCTTGTAAAAATCTACATACATATTCCCTGGGGTAGTGCGAGCCAACCCTTAAGCCCTTACACCCCTTTTGAACGAAAAGATACATTTTTGAAGCTTTAATAACACTAAAAAAATCTTAATGCCTGTCAAACTCATATAAATGTGTAACTGTTCAACTCTACATAATAGAGTCTCTAGTGACAGTGACGTGTCTCGATCAATGAATAATTATTTTGATTATTAAGAAAATATATAATATTTAGCACATATTCAAATTGTCCTTGAAAAAGCTTTAATTTTATACATCTTTATATTATTCTATTGTAAAATATATATTAGGTACGTATGTGGGATTGCGAGGGTGAATTGTAATAATGAAATTTGAAAAAAAAAGGGGTTAGTTGTCACGTCAGAGGTGTACTACCCTCGTGCAGCTTTATCTTCATACGGCTTTTGTGCGGACTGTAGATTACATATGTTATATCATTTAGACGTAAATAATTTTAAAGTTCATTGTTGTAATATTTAGTTAAATACCTCTATGTAAATAAATAAATCAAAATCACCTTTAGCAGGGTAAGCAGAGGAGGAGAACTTAGTGGTAAGACACTTCGTTCTCCACTTTCTGCTGAATTCTGGAGGCATTGCGTGTTGAGTGGCAGAACTCAACGCCGTGCTTTGCCTCGACACCAGAGCGAAGAAATGGAAATATAAATGTAAGTAAATATTTCATCTCCTCGAGTGGAGATCGAACTCACAATCAGTCGGTTTTTCACACTTCGTGCCGCTGTGCCACGACTGGCCCCTACCTACTACCTACCTCTATGTATAAGTATAAAACTCTTCTGATACTGACGGCATTGTGGCTGACACACAATGCACACACGAAACTACTGGATAGGATTCCTTGAAATTTCTACAGTAACGGAAAAAAGCAGATTATTAATTTTACGCTTTAAAGTTCTCGAAAACAAAGTTGCGGGCGACCACTAGTGTTTAGGCGACTTAATATAGGTGAAGTATTGAAAGGATTGTTTAAGATATTATGACTCGATTATTGAATTTTCTTCAGTTTTATTGTTTGTGAACTCGATGGTCGTAGGTTTGAACCTACATTTTCACTCGGAGTAATGGTTATATTTAAAATATTTTCTTTTTCCCAATTTGTTTATCTACAAACACGTCGCTGAATCGTTCATCACATAGTATTTTGAAAATTAGGCGGGAAGATGGAAACGGAGTGCCTCTACTTTAGGTTCCCTCACCGTGTTCTGCTACGCGAGAAAATGCGTGAAAAACAATTTGACACGCTTATAATATTCCGTTAATATAATCAAATAACAATCATAATACTTGGAATGGAACACGTCGTTATATTATAAAAAGCGACCCTTTGTCGTGTTCCTTATAATTGTAATAAATTGTCAATCATGCCGTATCGGCGCGATCTGTAAACACTGTCGACGGCTGCGTGGTGCTGCGTGGTGCGGCGCTTATACATAGAACTACCATTTAGAAATGGTATCATACATAATAATATATTAAACGGATATCTTATAATATTTTTAATAATTATTAAATTATTTAGAATAAAGTTTTCTTGAAAAAGCTAAACCATTACACGCTTCGGCCCGCGCACCTTGATATTCTCAGGATTTATAAATCATTGTTTTTCATCCCTTTGCAAAGAGACTTTACATGTCAATAAGTAAAACTCTACCGTTTTTACTACTTATTCGTAGCATGATAGGCAGAATGAACCTAGTGTTAAGGCACTACATTACCCTCTGTTAGCCCAACTTTTGAGCCACTGTGTATTGAAAGTCGGAATTCTACGTCGTGATTTTCATCAGATTAGGGATAATGAAAATCTCCGACTTCTTAATTTAATTCTACATCTGAATTACCTGCAATTATTTTGCCTTGAAATTGTGTTCCGCGAATGGCGGGGCAGACAGAGGGACCATGGGAACCTCGCGTTAAGACATTTCACTCAGAAGACACACCGTTCGCTACTTTCCGCTGAAATTTAGGATAGGTACAATTTTTTGCACTTTCCCTTCTAAATAAATAAAATAAATTTCAAAATTAAATTTCCGAGAAAACGCTAACATAGTAATAAAATGATGTCAGTCAAATATTTGGTGGTCACTTTTACTCTGAGGCGCGACACACCCCGCAGGCAAATTATTATATTTATCCATTTACATAATGGGGTAGTCGCGTTCACACACACAATGGACGTCACTAATGTTTTCATTGTGTACATAATATTGTATTGAAATGAAAACATCGCACCCATTTCGGTATATTTGTAGGTACGGACTTCGAATACAGCACATAGAAAAATGTAGGGGCGTCGTAAATACCCTGTTATAAGCAGATGTGTTAGACATTATGTTCAATAGAAATTTGAATTTTATTATTAACGAAATTTTTAATCAACCCTTATATTATTATATTTCTACCCTTATTTTTTTATTGACGTCAATGATGTTTTTTTATTGTAATATTTTTGTAGGTATGTTAAAAAAGAAACAATCCTAGCACAGTGGGACAGCGTTTAACTAAATTCTCACTTGAAAGAATGGTTATACATTTTTAAATTTTACATTGTATCCCGCACATAGCAGGATAGGCAGAGGCAACCTGGGAACTTCATGTTAAAATACTCTGATCCCATTAAGACTTCCACTTTCCGCCGAATTCCCGAGACATTACTTGTTGAGTGGTGGAACTCAACGTCGCAATGTTGATGATTTATAAATATATTATATATTTATAAATTATTTTCATTTACCTGTCCTGAATTCCACGTCAACCCGACAATTAGGCAGAAAGTGGGAAATAGAGGTTGTTAACAATAGGTTCCCTCTGCCTATATTCATATATATGTATGATATGCGGGGAAAATCGAGAAGCCTAATGTCAGTGTGCCTGAAAGTTATTAAACAATATAGTATATTTAACTTATAAAAATAAAAGAGAGAGAGAGTCCCTGTCTCTCTTGTATATTTCAGGTTATATTCAGTTATTATTTTAAATAATGTAATAAATATTATTTACAAGTAAAATGTAAGCCAAAGGTAACTTTACGAAAAATATTATCATATCTGTTACCTCGGACCTCCGACCGACGACCTCAGATGGAAGAAACTTCGGTAAGTGTTCTGTATGATATATGACATATTTTTTTTTATGGAAAAAGACAAGGCAAACGAGCGTACGGGTCACCTGATGGTAAGTGATCACCGCCGCCCACGACCCTTTACCGCCATTAACACCAGAGGAGGAGATAGATGCGCTGTTTGAAGATACTCAGGTGGTATCGACTTGGAAACACTACTGCAGGTAGGCCATACCACAGTTGCGTGGCGTGTGGAAGGAAGTTCCACAATAGTGGAGTTTGACGTATCAAGTTATTATAAATGTCAGATTTAAAAAGGACCGCAAGCACATTAGAACACATTGAAACCATAGTAATCATAGTAGGTATACGTAGTAGGTATAGATATTGGATAAAGATTATCCAGCACGAAAATATTTTTAAAGTTAAACCAGTAGTTTAGGAGATGAGCGTGTGTGAACACGCTCATCTCATAAACTATAGAAATATCTCAAAAACCATTAAAATTAATGAAAAAGCTTTTCAATATTAGTATAAAAGTATAGATTTATTTGTTTTGTTCCTAAAACTAAAATAAATTAGTTTTACACATCATAGAAGTGATCGGATAAAAGATTAAAAAAACCCCAATAATTCATTCACCATTGTTTATTTCACCGATCGTGATCGTAACGTGAGTCTCAAAACAAACAAATAGAAAGGCGTCAATCAATACGCCAAAAAAACCTCAGCGTCGAAGTGCAACGCGATATCTGCGACCTGTCAACGATCAATTGATAGGTATAAGAAAAACATGAAAAAATATGTCGTCGATCAAAACAAAGGGATTGTTAGCAAACGAGCGGAGATTGGTAAGTAATATGGCTCATTACGGCGGAAGTCGTGGGTTCTTTACTTCCTTTCAATCGATTTACGTCGATCTTGTCTTTAATTTTGTTCCTGCCTTTTGTTTGTGTTGGAATGGTTAACGGTTTAATATGGATTTAAAGAAACCTTATTTTTTTTTATTTTACCTGATTTTTTTTTATGTTTCTTCAAACGGTCAAATTAAATTGAATTAAAATTATTAATTACATTATTTATTTATTAGCAACTTATATAGCATAAATATTTAGTGTCATATAATACTGGCCATAAATAATTTGTATTTTTTTTTAAATCTATATTGTTAATCCACGACCCCATGAAGAAAATGGTTGGTTCGTCAATATAAAATTTCAAACGTCTACGACTTTGACTTCAGGTTCCGGTGGCGCACTTTCAGTTAGTTTTTAAAAATAAGTCTCACATTTTGACTAATACTTACGCTGTACTTGGAAGTTTAAATAATCTTCCAACTATCGTGGAAAACGTTGTGGGTTCGATCCCCACTCAAGGATTTTTTTTTTCAATTTATATTTTGATTTCTTCGCTGTGGTGTCGAGGCAAAGGGTGGCGTTGAGTTCCGCCACTGAACACGCAACGCCTCCAGAATTCGGCGGAAACTGAGGAACGGGAATGTCTTAATACCTGGTTTCCTTTGCTTACCCTGCTGTGTGCGAGTACAGCTGATTTCATTTTTTTATCTGTAATAATTTTACTGTTTTTACGTTATGCAAAGAGGTATTTCGCATAGCAATAATTAGTCTTCCTATAAAATTCCACTTAATACTGCTGACAATAGGTTTATATTAAAAGAAAATTAATTAAATGACTCCTAGCAAATAAGTGAAGTCTATATTAAAAACATGGAACGTTTTGAAACTTCCTCCGTTAGGTGATGCACAAAATAAGGGACAAATTGTGTTGTGACAGTAAAAACTGATATTCATTCATTCATGTCATTAACACGGTTAACTAGTTTTTATTCAGGTGACTTAAATACTTTTTTTATCTATTCAAAGAAATACTCTTTGGTTGTATCTCTTTCATAATCTTTGCTTACCTTGCTTATGTGTCATAGCAGTCTATGCTAGAAAATGTAGAAGTTTAGGACATAAAACATAGTACCGCACATAAGTCCTACCTGGTTTTTCGAAGAGTGGCCAGACAACAAGAAATGTCAAATAGGAAAAAAGCTTATAAATTCCAACTACCAGCTACTAAATTTAAGCATCACATGATTATAATTGAAGAGAATGAACCAACGGACAACAAGACAACAAGCCCTGAAATAATAATGAAATAAATGAATGATTAGAAAAATTCTTCGGGAAGTAATTTGTTTTATATTGTAGAGTACGAGTGTATTTGTAACACTCAGATGGAACAAAGGTGTCTTAAGAGTATTTTTTAAGTGAGCTGTATCCCGCACACAGCAGGATAGGCAGAGAGAACCTAGTGTTAAGACACTCCGTTCCCCACTTTCTGCCGAATTCTGGAGGCATTGCATGTTGAGTGGCAGAACTCAACGCCGCGCTTTGCCTCGACACCAGACCGAAGAAATGGAAATATAAATTAAGTAAATATTTCAGCTCTTCGAGTGGGGATCGAACCCTCAACCAGTGTGTTTTACAGCCACACCTTGTGCCGCTGTGCCACGGCTGGCCTCAAGAGTGTTATAGAGGTTTATTTACTGACTCTGGACCTACAGATACCTTTATTTGTATTAGAGAGAGAAGATATACCACTTCCCGACACGACAATGGCAATTTTATGTTGATAGCTATATATAACCAACGAGAAGTATATAAATTGTGAAATAAATATTAACTAGGGCCTTTAAAAACGACGTGTTCATGACGTACAAATTGCATTCTTGAAAATTTCACCTCAAAATATTAAACTTACAGACCAGAAGTTTTACATAAGAGCTCTTTTGACTAGGTCCGTGATTGATATTATGGGAAATCGAAAATTAAAGATAATCTTTTTTTCGCTCGACCCGAATGTATATTATTTACTTTTGACATATTAACATCATAATTGTTTCAGAATGGAGATGAGTAGATCAATTTTGGACACTGCATCAGAATCATTTTAATGTAATTTAACTTATTAAAGTTATTAAGCCTTTCACTTTTAGAGATATCTTAATTAGGTACATATTAAATCATAGGTACAAATATCTTTTTCATGTATTGAACACCATTTTTTTATATCTGTTAAATTGATTTCTTATTCCTGATATTCATTGATCTGAAAGCGGTTGAATTGTTGGTTTTAGGTATTCTTATACCTAATATATTATTTTGTTCTCTGTTCTATGGATTTTACGCCAGCCTTGCCAGTTGAACATAATGTATGTAAATGAACGCAGGATAGATTTGTTCATTTAAATAACAAATAAAAATTACACTGAAAAGATTAGTAAATTAATGTTCAAATAAAATGATTATATAATTATAGAAAGTTACAAAATGATAACCTACTAATAATAAATATATAAATAACCTACTAAATAATGTACGTAATGCGTCAGGTATCAATTAGTAGTGAACAGTCACGAGTCAGGGGACTGACAGTACACACGACAGCCTTTAATAGAGTTTATCTTTATACATCTGTACCATTAGTCATCATTGCCATCGAGCAGGAAAAATGTGGGATTGTTAAAATTCATAATTATGCTGCATCCTGTATATAGCAGAGTAGGCAGAGAGAGGGAACCCAGTGTTAAGACACTCCGATTCCCACTTGCCGCTGAATTCGCTTATTGCTTTTATGTATTGAGAATTTCAGTCGCCCTCTGAGGTGGCAATTAGTAAGTAACTCATGATATTTTTCAAATATTTAAATATGAAGAAATACTTTAAACAAGCTCATACATTAGTTTAACCACGCGAATAATTCATCATTGAGAAAATAAATTTCAATTACTGGTATGTATGTATAGTGTAATACTTATTTTGTAATAAAAAAATACAATATCAAGAAAATCATACGTTTTGAACTAAAAGCGATAACAATTAACATCACTCAACGGCAGGTGAGAATATACGACTAAAGAAAAAACACGACGAACGATGAATGCGTCGAATGTGTCGAATCACCTCATCCAAAGACATCAGAATAGATACGTCATTCACTTCATTGTGTTTGTTGTCATTACCCACAAAGCGACAAAGAGGCTTAGTGGGCACAATGGCAGTGTCCGGTGGAGTGGGCGGAGTGGGCGGCGCGGCGAGGCACTTGCAATAGGATTATCTTAAAAAAAATGTTTTGACTGGACCTCAATGGGCAACAAGATGCTGTGAGCAATTTTTTTAGTTGTGACATTATGATGTCACTTTTAATTTTATCGTGCTTTTATTGTAACATGTCCATAGATTTGATTGTTAGAAGCAATTGTGTATATAATTGGTGTTCATTTTTATCTTTTTGAGGAAAATAGATGTGTCGTGGGCAGGTGGCACAAGTATGTGACTGTGAAGACGATGATTATGGGCTCGATTCCCAATTGTAGCGATGAAATATTTGATATTATCATTTCCTCGCTCTGGTAACGTTGCAAAGCGCGGCGTAGAGTTCCGCATTCACACTCTACATGCACACTTCCAGGATTTTGCGTGTTGAGTGGCGGAACTCAACGGAGCGCTTTGCTTCGATACCAAAGTGAAAAAATGGGAATATAAATTTAAATAACTATTTCATCTCCTCGAGTGGAGAGGGAACCCACAACCAGTTGATTGGCATCTGTAAAATTAATAGTAGTAAGTCTATTTTCCAAATTGTGACAGTTCATCAGAGAAGTCATATTTATAAATAAATAAATATATTCATATTTATTTTATACATATAGTGATAATAAAAACGACGACTAAAACTGCAACTAACTAAAAATATTAGAATACCTTATGGAATGAGTGACGCCACAAATTATGCCATAGGTGCTCGCCATAAAACAGTTGTCAAAAATATTCAAACTAGAAATAGTATTTAATTAATCAGCTTCAGCTTGTATTTGGATAGCTGTCTCCAAGGAGTGAAACAAAGTGATATGGGAGTGAAAGTAGGTGACCTGAATGTGAATTGCCTGCTGTACGCAGATGATGCAGTGCTTATTGCATCATCAGAATGCGAGTTGCAGGCATTGGTCACCACTCTGAAAGAAGGGTGTGAATATAATGGTCTAAGCCTCAATGTGAATAAGACAAAGGTTCTGATTTTTGAAAGAGATGAAGAAAGGACGGAATG
>JAATLQ010033234.1:0-17086 GCA_013421005.1 Heliconius erato x Heliconius himera | reverse complement strand
GGTTCAACGATGACTGTAAAGCCACGGTCTGGTCGGAACTCACGGTGTAGGGCGGGGAGGGGCCCGTACTCTTTCTTCCTCTTATTATAACTAGTTCGCAGTTATAGTGGAGAGGAAGATAGGACGCACTCTTGGCTTATCTTCGGACGAGCTTCGAGTTATGACAATGTTATATTGTCGAGTCAGCAGTTATCTAAATAACTGACACAAGAACAACTTCTGATGGCAAATATCTTATTTAAGCGATACCTTCTAATGGCATAATATGAAATTCTTATCACTGTTACTTCTGAATCTCTAAAAGATTTCGGGTTCTTCACGATCACAACTATAAAGAGTTCTAACCACTAGACACATCACGAGCCAAGGCATAAAATATTAAATAATATTTTGAAAGGTGTTTGGGATATCAGTTACAATATGCCAGAGTGTTCAGTCGACATTCTCGAGGTGCGGCTTCCAATCTCGGTCGAAATTGTTATACGTTTTCTAAAAAAAGTATCTATTTTTTTCAGTTTCACGCTGTATGGTGCCTTTAGCAGGAAGCCTAGTGTTAAAACACTTCGTTCTTCGCAATGTCTCCCAATTATAGATTTTGCGACCAACCCACCACGCAATTAAAGATTTGGTGGAAAGTAGGGAACAGAATTATCATAAACGAAACGGTATCTTAAAACTAGTTTTCTAGATTCCCTTTGCCTACCCTATATCCATATGTGCGGGATATAGCGTGAAGTTATAAAAACTGAGATTCAATGATGTCTTGAATTAATTTAGTTATGAAATTTAGAAAAACTCCATTAAAGAAAAGATTTTTGAACCAAATAGTCTTTTTGCCAAATGGAAAAGGGTTCTTCGAATCGCAATATATGTATGTACTTTCATCTTGAATAACAACATCATCATTCAAACAAAAAAAAAACAGATCAAAATCAGATCATCCATTTGAGAGGTACGATACCACAGACAGATATATTTACAGACATTAATGGAAACGTAAAACTAATTACACCGCTCCGTTTTTATCGGGATTTTTCCTTAAATTACTTATAATCAACACGGATATCGAACTTACTATCTCCGCAACAAGTGGAAGAGTTTCTACGTCAGTATAACAATAGACCGCAGGTTGCGGTTTTCTAATGAGGTCGTAAATCCCAGAGGGTCTGGAGTTCACTCGAGCCATAATTCAGAGGAGTGAAGCTGATACGTTATCAGATAGGGGTGTCGTGTCCTGTTACCTTTTTATCACCGTGATATATGATTGGTTTCTTGGAGCTATAATTAACTTTACTTTAAATAATGTATGAATATTTAAATGTAGTATTAACGTCATGGGGCGAAAAAACACGCGCGTGAGATGGCTATGGGTAAGGTGTGATTCAACTTCGATTTTCGGGTTTATTATAATGGTAATTTAACGCCGTACTTATTATACTGGGTTAAGTTAGTACCTTTAACAAACTCTTTAACTGTATAGTATTAGTATAAATATATGTATGTATGTACATAAAAAAAGGCAAATTTTTAATCAAAATAATAAAAACAAAAAACTAAACTACACATCGTTAGCAGTTTGTGTAAAATAAACACACTTTATTTACGGTATATACAAAAACGTATTTATTTTCAAACAGTAACCAAACTATTTTATTTTCTTTTACGTTTTTTACAATTTCCATATAGTATAGGATTTGTATGAAATGTACACTCACTTTATACGAGAGTATTGGCAATATTTGATGAAAAAAAACAAAGTTTGCCATACTCGCAGTAAAAATACTCCTGTGAAAATACATACAATATTAGTAAAATACCGTAAATAAAAAAATAAATCAGCTTCACGGTGAGATACATCCTATACACAGCAGAGTAGGCAGAGGGAACCTAGTGTCAGGCACTCCATTACCCATTTTTCGCCGAATTCTGGAGGCAACCTGAACAACCAGTCGCATTTAGAGTCACGCATTTGTGCCACGATTGGCCTCAACTTTTAATACAGTAAAACGATATTTACAAATCTATAAATAAATAAAATTACAGGATTCAAGCCCGCGACTCCTGAAAACTTGGAACTCTGTCCTTACTGTGTCATTAACACTTGTCGGGTAGCAGTGTATAAGACTTGCGAGCCAAGTGTAGAGTTAAGGTGTCCCGTTTAAAATGTGTATTAATGACTCCATGTTCCGAGCTGCTCTCTCTACCGCCACTAACTTCGACACGACTCTACTATTGCCGTAGTGTTGTAATTGTATTACAGTATAGTCCATGAGTCTTGGCCGTCCTGAAGTTGATAGTTGAAGCTAACTTAGATGCTAACTTAGACTCAATACGCAACGTTTCGAACATTGCGTATAAGGGGACGGAGTGGTAGGTGTACTAGGTTCCCCCTTCCCTCTGCTATGCAGTAAAATGCATGAAGCTGCTAAACTTGAATATACAAGAAAATATAAAAGAACGTATACTTAGATATTAACTAGAACACTCACATAAAGCTCACAAATATACAGTAGTCAGTTGTTAAAAAGAGCTATTTCATTAAATGTAAGTAACAATTTGAAGTACAAATTACTTCCGCCGCGTCGTTGTTGTTTGCATTTTAACTAAGTGCTACTTTACTAAGTCAGTAGGTCACACCTGTTAAATGTTCAATTTATTACTACAAAAACATAAGGCAAAGTTGTTCGTAACAGGAAAACCTCTACTAACATAGTTTTAACAAAAGTATATGAAGCTCACAACGCCGCGACGTGCACAATACACGCGCGTCAGCCGTCACTCGCGAATACAAATACAGTTTTACTCTATGACTCATAAAGATTTAAAAGCGTTATTATATATGACAATATGTTATATATACAAATGCGTTATCGAAAAAATACTCGATTTTCTAGTTCCACGCAGGGTTGCGTCGTAACTACGAAACTGATGAACCGAGTTTGATTCTCTTTTTTTTGTTACAAAAGTGATTGATAAAAAAACATGTGATAAAAATTTATATACAAAAGAGATTTTGGTGAGAGTTTGGTTTTAATATATAATAATAATTATCGTTTATGCGAAAATATATTTGAAATCCCGATATGAATATTTTTGTAGGATTTAAATTTTTGCAACAGGCACATGTGAGTTCCTTAACCTACAAATATGCTAAATTTCAACTTCTCAAGTCTATTAGTTTTGGTTGTTGTTTTGTTGTTGTTGTGCCTTGTCTGTCAGTCAATCGTAACGAAAGAGTTTTGAATGTATATATATATATTTTATATATATATATATATATATATATATATATATATATATATATATATATATATATATATATATATATATAGGTATTAATAAATATAAACATATTTTTATGAAATTTATATAGTAGAAAATTATATAGTAGTAGGCAGAGGGAGCCCTAGTGGTAAGATACTCGGTTCCCACCTTCCGCCGAGTTCTGTAAATGTAAATAACAATTTCACTTCCTCGAGTGGGGATGGAATTCACAACCAGTCGATTTTACAGTCACACTCTGTACCCCTGCGCCACAACTGGCCTCAATTTATGGAATTTAAATCATATTTACAAGGAAAACGACCAAGGAGTACCAGATGTTTGTTTCCCTTTTATAGCTCAATAACATGTGATAAAGTAATAAAACAGATATGTGAAGTAAAGCGAGGTCGAATTCTCCAACTCGGTTGAATGTTTTAAACGAGCTATCATAATCGTGACTCGCGAACTAATGCTATGAAACATTACACACGGTTCAGGGATATTTGAAGGATGAAAATATTTAGAACTAATGGCAATTGAATAACACAAGGGAAAGCTGCCAGTTTTTGTAATAATAAAGAAACACAAAATCTATTTAAATAGTTTTTCCAATTTGTAAACATGTTAGTTGAAGCAGGTTTTCCATTTCTCAAAAAAATTGTATCCAACATTTTTCCCACACAAGTAACATTCAAAACATTCGGACGTATTTCAACGGTTACTGAAAACAATTTTTAATATTTTAAACGGTGAGTACAGACAGTATAAGTCTTTGAATTAATATGAAAATATCAGTTTTCTGTTCAGAGTGCGGTTTTGTTACACGGTATTTCAAAAAGTAGGTTGTAGTTGTTGCGTTTATTTTCTTTTGTGTTCCCTAAATTTTGTACTACACTTAGGTTTTTCCTTTACTTTCCAATTAAAACAGGGTTTCGCTTTTAGAATATATATTTACATTATTTCATTTCATTTTACTTTATATTGTGATGATAATATGTAGCCTTGTCTATTTAAATTGATGCTGAGATGGAGACCTGGTGACCTGTCAAAAGTCAAATGTCAATAACATTTATATTTTTCAGCTTCACGTTGTATCCTACACACAGCGGGGTAGGCAGAGAACCTAGTATTAAGACACTCCGTTTCCCAAAATATGTATTCTGACTTTTCTATCGAATTCTAGATATAGCATGAGTGGCGAAACTCAACTTTATAATTATAAATTTAAACAAGAGAAGCACGAGAGGCATTTTAATAGACTAAATTATGAAAAACATAACTAAAAAAAAACTAAATTTGTTTACACGATATTTATTTTACATAAATATCTGACACGCCTTTACAATAAATACGGCAATAAATAACGATATTAAATAAATATGGTAGTAAAATTCATAAAAATTTAAAACTACCTTTCCAAATGAATATATTTTACTACTGTTATTATTTTAGTTCTACGCTAGGTCTACGAGTCTACGCCGTAGCTACAAAATGCACGTTGGAAGCTCGCACTCGCTCTAATTCAAAAGCTACACAAATATTGGAATCGTTCTATCGTCTCTGTGGCACTTACTGTAGTTACATGGAAGTGTGTGATCAATTCTAAAATATAAAGCATTGTCCACACTAGTTTTATTTTCGTAGCGGACGGTGAACATTGCTTGTAGATCGCAGAGAAAGTAAAATGATGCTAGAGTCGTACTAATGCGTTGGTTATCGCGATTATTGTATTAAGTATATACCTATTTCCTGCGGCTTTGCCTGCGTTACCAAATGCCTATGGAGTGACATAGAATTACATACTAAGACACCTTCTAAGTTTCGGAAGCAATACGGTACAGAGGGTTACATTTGGCACGATATATTATAAACTATGTCTTCCTTTATAAAAGAAATATTTTAAAAAATATACTGTTTCACTCCGAATAGTTAACACGAAAACAAGCAAATTTTAAGGCTATATAATAAATTAGAATACATTATTTAACGCATATAGCACAGAGTCCATTAAGACAATTTGAGAGGCGGAACCCAACGCCGCTCTTTACCTCGTAACCAAAGAGATTATATTTTGTTCAATGCAAATTATTTATTCCTTTGTTGCGTATTTAAAATAACTTACTAGACTTTTGTCTTTGAGCGCGGCCTTGAGCTTGGATATTGTGCTGTTGATAGAATTTAATAAAATGTTGTAATACAATTGAGAAAAATCTTTTGATGTATATGAAAAAAAAATCAATCAATGTAGATGAAATTATAAATAAATAAGAATATTTAAATCAAACGATATTTATTTTTTAAAAACTGATACTACATGTATCAGTTAGTATAGTCGTTATATATGTCTCGCAAAGAGAAACTAGTGCTAAGACAATCTGTTCTCATCATGCGGGAGCGCGAAGTTTAAATTCTTACGGAAATATGTAAAACTTGTTTTTATGTTTAATGAAAGAAAAATTGCTAGTGGCCATTATTTTAATATAAAATTTGCTATGGAAATAAAAAAAGTGATTAGTCACTAAGAAGTGCGCACATACGTATGTAGTACTGTAGTAATACATACTACGTACGGGCGCACTCCCAGAGAGGTTTATCAGGGTAATCCTCTGCGGTAATATAATCTGTCGCGTCCAACTGGGCGGGTGCCAGTTACTTAAGCGACAATGGCAAGTGCTAAAAATTACGATATTTTGTTTTTTTCTTAAGAGGAAGCTTGAAAGCAAAATATTATTTAATTCAACGAATAAAATCAGTGGGTTTTGTTTGTTAAATTAAATAATATTTTTACAGTAAATATAAAGTTGTTAACACTTATATATTATTAAGAACATATTATTTTAACACTAGGTTCCCAGGTTCCCTCTGCCTACCCTGCTATGTGCGTGATACAGCGTGAAGCTAAAAAACAGAATATATAGGCCAGCAAAAAATAAAAGATTGGCCAGATCTGAACAGATGCTACTGCTTCTACTCAAAACATTATAAAATAATTTACATTTAAATTTATCTCGAGTATGTCGTGGACCAACAGCACAAAGTCAGGCTGTAATCGCGAAGGTTGTCGGTTTGTTCCACTCGGCTGAATTAAAAAAAATCTTTCCCTCTCTCTAGTAACCAGACAAGTGCTACCCTAAGTTCCATTTTAGTCAACACACAATGTCTCCTGAATTGGTCAAAAAATAAGGAACGGAGTGTGTTAACATTAAATTCTTTCTGACTACTCTACCATATTTTTTTTTATATAAGCACAATAATAATAGGCCGGTCGTGGCGCAGCGGCACGAGGTGTGACTGCAAAACCGACTGGTTGTGGGTTCGATCCCCACTCGAGGAGTTGAAATATTTACTTAAATTTATATTTCCATTTCTTCGCTCTGGTGTCGAGGTTAAGAAAGTGGGGAACGGAGTGTCTTAACACTAGGTTCCCTCTGCCTACCCTGCTGTGTGCGGGATACAGCGTGAAGCTAATTAAATTTTAATTTTAAACACAATAAATATTCATATATAACAATTTCCACTGATAGAAACGCAACGAGTAATTTCAGGCCAATGAGCTTTAAAGGGATTTAGTGGACTCGATCCCTCGTAAATAAGGTCGGGGGATGTTCCATACAATATAATATAATAGCCGGATGTTGGACTTAGAATGTAATAATAGAAAAATATGCCTAAACTAACATATATAGAAGATGCTCGACTTTTGTCGTCTTATATAAAAGCAATATTGGTATTGAGAGGCCAGTCGTGGCACCCTGCGCATAAGCGAGACCGGTTGAGGGTTCGATTCCCAGTCGAGGAAATGAAATATTATAAATTGTCATATATTTTGTCTCTTGTTGTTCTTTGAATGATGTATTAAGTTGAGATACATCTTTTGAACATATCCAATAGCGTAGATACTTTACCGCGTAAATTATTTACTTCGTGCCATTTATTACTTAAATCGGCATTTCGTGACTGAATGTCCCGAGTTCACATGTATATCAAAACTTTTACATCCCTACTCCCTTCCCTAACGTCTCAACACAGATTTTCCCTACATTGATTCAAATTTTGATTCAAAATTTTGACAAACTTTTTTTAAAATACTATTTTCATTAGACCATACAAATTCCTTTACAATAATCATAAACAAAATAAAAAATACTATAAAATTACTGGATATGGTAATACAAAAGTCTCTAAATACAACAAACACTAGTCGTCGCCTGCTATATTGCTTGGGTGAACTTTAAGGTCCCGTCTCTCTCTCTCTCTCTCTTCTTATCATCTCATTTTCACTCGCTAATCTACCTATATACCAAAGTAGGTCAGTAGTTTCGTCTTTATGTTGTCTGTCAATCACTCAGTTTGGAAAAGTTTATATGTAAGTATATAAATTAATATTTGTCTGTTTATTTATAGATTACAATTCAAGTTAATTTTAAAAATAACAATAGCCAATGAATAATGAAAAAAGAAATCTATGGTATAACGTATACAAAGCTTATAATCCAAAAATTAAAATATATCCTAACATTGTAATGGGTTACAAAAACGTAAACTAGAACAAAACATGTAGAGATTCTCACTAAAACAATGGAAATGAAAAAAAGATGTAAATTATACATTCCGCTCAGAACTTTTAAAAATAATGATGTAATCGGATTTCCATAAACTTGTTTCCGGTCGAAAGGACATAAGCCTTCCAAAGCCTTTAGTAGAAACAATACCTTTATTACCAAACGAATCAAATATTCTAGCTGACATAAAAATCATATAAAAAAATGATTTAAAAATACATATTTATGACACAGAGATGAAGAGTTTTTCATAATGTAGGTACATAATATAATACGATAGTTCTGTATTTATATAATAATAGGTGAAGTTTAGGTATAATAGACCTAGTCTAGTACATTGTCAGACTGTAAAAGCGAAGATTGTAGGTTCGTTTCCCACTCGGGGTATGAATTATTTTCATTTTCATCGCTTAGGTTACTAGCTTTACTTATCAAGCAAAATTTCGAAAATTAGGCGAATAGTGGAAACAGAGTGTTTTATCACTACTGTTCCCTCTGCCCTGATATATGCGGGACACGATATGGATTTTCTGTTTACATTCTGACTGAATAAATTATACCATTCTCCTTTATACATAAAGCGTGGTTTAATGAACAAAATGTCGTTAAAACGTGAATTTGATACATCTCACAGTAAACTCAGTTTGGATCCCTTTGAAGCATCTTTGAATTTTAAATGAAGCCTCATTTGTTGTTGTTTTGTACTTGAGAAAATATAAAATAAACTTTTTTTTGTAAATACAACCTAAACCTTTATTAGATCTTTATACAGAAAATTTATGATTCCGTTGTGTCTCATATCTCTTGGTCCTTAAAAAGTCTTAGTATTCTATGGACGCACTGAGCTGATGCTCACCGCGTTGCACGGAGGGACTATAGTTTTTAATTTCACGCCATATCCAGCACACAGCAGAGTAAGCAGAGGGAACCTGGTAGTCTAGTGTTATGATACTTCTTACTTCCTTTCGTTCCTCATTTTCCACCAATTTCTCGAGGCATTGCGTGTTGACTGGTGCAACTCAACGCCGCTCTTTACTTCGATACCATATTAATTTAATCAAAATCAGCTTCACGGTGTATCTCGCACACAGCAGGGTAGGCAGAGAGAACCTAGTATTAAGACACTCCATTCTCCACTTTCCGCCGAATTTTGAAGGCATTTGTTTTGAAGGCAAGTGGCGAAACTCAACGTCGCGCTTTGCCTCGACACTGAAATGGAAATATTCATTTAAATAAATTTTTCATTTTCTCTAGTGGGGATCGAACCCATAACCGTCGCGTTACAGTCACACCCTTGTGTCCCTGGGCCAGGACGGCCTCAAACCTCGATACCATAGCGAATAACATGACACATGAGACCTCACATCCGCACATGAGACCTCACGTCCACATATGAGACCTCACATACGCACATGAGACCTCACATCCGCACATGAGACCTCACGTCCACACATGTGATATCACATTCACACATATGATATATCGTTCACACATATTATCTCAGTTTAGTTCTGTAGCAAGCTAAAAGCGCAGCGTTGAGTTCGGAGTGGGAATCGAACCTACAATCATCTTGTTTACGCGCTTGTGGCCCTGAGTATACATATTATTATTCATCTCAAATTTCCCGCAATAAATAATTCACTAATAATATAGAGGGAACCTAGTCTGTCTTGCGCTTATTTCAGATATATTACATGTTATATTGCAATATTTCATGTGACGTTTTGTTGATTTAAGTGGTGAAATATCAATGTTTTAATATTTACCTTGGTTTTAACTCCACACCATTTCCAGCAAATAGCAGTGTAGGCAGACTGAACCTGGGAACCCTGTGTTGAGACTTAGTGTTTAAGACTTAACTTCCATTTTCTCACTTTCTGCCGATTTCTTGAGGCATTGCGCGTTGATGGGGGAATTCAACGCCGTATTATTTTAATATATTTAGAAACATCCTAATTTACCCCAAACGAGAATGAATACCGTATACATCGTGTTGGTTCTCACTCCGACCTCAATATAGCGTTATATATCGTATATTTTTATATCAGTACGTAACAGTTTTCTACATATACAAACGTAACATTGCTTCAATAATTACATTCCCTACTTTTAAAGTAGGTAAAAACATTTCACTCAGTTCCAACAGATTTTGTTAAGAAAATAAAAGGTTTTAAAAGTGCAGAGCGGATGGTATTCCAGTACTATAGCAATTTTCTAGTGCTAGTTTACTTAATGGAGGTCTGGGAGTGCCTTGCGCTGTACGTGTGTGAGTCTATTTTACCTCATTACGGAGAAATGCCCTCGCTGCGCCTCATAAATGATTTTTCTTTATTTTTATTTATATAGAGATGTGCTGTAGAAGAATACTTTGTGGCTATACACACTGCTCGTCTGTTCCTACAGTGAGACCCGTCGATCACGTTCTGGCTGTAAACTATAATTACAGGACTGCATATTAAAATGTATTTATAGAGTAAGTAAATAAAAAAAGTGCCGCAAGCGTTCTACTGTGATCGCGACAGCTTATGGGTTCAATTCTTACTCGAGGAGATGATATATTTGATATTATCTATTTCTTTTCTCTAGTAACGAAGCAAAGCGCGGCGTTGAGTTCAGCCACTCAGTTTTGCCTCCAGAAAAAAAAATGAGAAAGCGAAGTGTCTTAATGGGAACGCCCAAGTTCCATCTGCCTTGCCAGAGCATTGGCTTTAAGCAGGATATAGCATAAAAGTCATAAAAAAAATCTTGAAGAAGCAATTGTTATCGAAAAACATTTTATTTTAGTTTTAACCGTATCCTGACCTGCATATACAAAGATGAGGCGGCAGAAAGTTCATGAAAATGTATTCCCTAAATGGGAATCGATCCTTCAACATTCGTGATTATAAACAAACGTGCCACTGCACCACGATCACCTCGTTATTAAACTTTTTATTGCATTCGAATTTACAATAATTCTTAGTAACATACGCGTTCATAATTGAAACGTAACCCTCAATTACGGCTCTACCTGTGACTGCACTCTGATGAGTATGCAGCGATAGATCTACTTATATGTATATCTGAGAGGATAAATAGCTACCACGAGAAATATTATAGTCCGTAAGTTATGCTAGTTCATTGCTAACAGTAAATACTGTCTCTATAATCTAATGGAACTATTTAACATCATTTGTTCATATATTGCGTGCAGCTTCGTCCACAACGTCAAATGAAAATAATTATTGTAAATACTCGAGGTAGTTCTGAACGCAGGTACGGTGGGTTACATCGAAACTATTAACGTTATATACTATATAATATATCCTTTAGCCTTCCCCGGCTAATGGACTAACCAACACAAAAATAAATTTCCAGTTTGAACCCGTATTTCCTGAGATTAGCGCATTCAATCAAATAAACTTTACTCTATAATATTAGTAAATTTATAAACTTCCTTATTTTGGGAAGTCTAGAGAAATTTATGCTTTTCTCTATATTTCAATAATAAAAGCCTAAGTCACGTACCCTTGTGCCGCTTAAAAAAATAAATAATAATAAAATCACTAGTCACTTTTTTCTATTAAAATAAAAAAAACATATATAAAATATAATGAGGTTTCCTTAACAACGTTACTCTCAGAGCGAGCAAGTAAATAAGCCTAACTATGCATGAGTACACACGTTCAATGCTGACGGCATTATATCGGCGGCGGGTAATCCCCGCCATCCGGGGCGCGTTTACGGCATTATTGGTGCTTCCGGGATATAACGGGAAATAACTTATCGCTGCTGCCATCGACATGGTCGATTGTGCTATTTATTATGCTATGGGATGGCTGTCTAATAATAGATTAGTGTTGGCAATAAGGCTTTCTACTGCTGTTCAGCAGCTTCTAGTTTTTGCTAAGGTAGGCACACGGGACATAGTGCTAAGACTACTCCTGGATAGTAGCCAGCCAGAGTTGACACAATGTTTGTTGAGTGACGGAGCTCAACGCCACGTTCTGTCTTGCCAAAGCGTGGAAAATAATTCATTCATCGAACGTTGTGTTATCACATGGCGTAATGAGTGACGTGGAAAACGGAGTATCTTAATACTAGGTTCCCTCTACTTACTCCGCCTACATAAAGTAAGATAAAGTCTTTAGATGAAAAGATAACATAACATAAAATTGCAGTTGGTTAAAATCAACCAAACAAAAGAAATAGAATACAAGCATTGACAAACAATTCGATTCAATTGCATAAACATAAAAACCAAGGATTCTACTACGTAAATAAAACTAGTAGAAAATGAAGTAGGTGACCTAACACATGTTAATACATGCTATCTTGTATTTTTATAATAATAATAGTTAATAATTTTATAATAATATAGTTCTAATATGAGAAATGAGTTATTTCTCATATTAGAACATTAAGCGCGACCACGACCGCGACGCACGTACAGCTAATATATATTCCAGAGACATTACGGAGGTAAATAAATTACTCGAGACAAAGACTTCACTTACAAGTATAATGAATAGCTTCAGTCACCCGCGAGGAGGGGGACCAGGAGGAGGACGAGCTACTGAGAAAGGACCCATTCGTTGAATACGCTTTATTAAAACTATATAAAAGGAATGTTTTATAAAAATAATGTATATTTTTTTTTTCTTTATTTTTAATTTAATTTCATGTTGTCAGCGAAAAAGCCGTAGTTTATATATCCCCGTCCCATCCAAAGGAATTATTTTTATTTTCTCACTATATTATGAAACAGCCTACCAGCAGCAGATACCTTCAAAAAGCGTCTCCACATCAAAGGCCGGCACGCACCTGTAGCTCCTCTTGTCACTCGAGGTCGTGAACTGCGCTGATCACTTATCATCAAGTCAATCGAACGCTCGTTTGTCTTGTCTACTTTATAATAAAACGGAAAAGCTTGATATTGAATCTCACTCTCTGTCTATGCGGGATAAAGTGTGAAACAAAATATATATACCAGTAATATAATACTGTAGATTCTATAGTATATAATGGTTTTTTACTTCATTCGACGGTGAAATCCGCGCGTGATGAGATAAACTTTGTAATGTCCCGGCGCTTCACTGTCGGCCATGACAGGTGCATGTAGCGCGACGCGGGGAAATGTGGCAACGAAGTTGTAGTTTCATTTGTAACTATTTTATGGGTATTTTTACAGAAAAACAATGTTTATTTAGTTAATAATTAAGTACGAAAATCATATAAATATATGACTTTCGTTTTTATTAAAACATTCTCTTTAAATGCGTTTATTAAAATTAACTTATAAAAAAAATATTAAATGCGACAGGTTGTGGACTTGATTCCCATTTTTTAAATTCCCATTTTTTTTATTAATTATTTTGTTTGAAAATTCACTTTTGCATTTTTGGAAAAGTCTCCTTTGTTTTAATTGTATTAGGTTTTTATAGAAAAGTTAAAACTGTGGTTTCATTTAAAGTGGTGATGACAAAAACACTCTGTATAAGTACAAATGTATATATAAGGAAGTTCGTAGTTATAAATGGAAATGCGATTTAACTTCACAGTAAAAGTTTTAATTTATATAACCACTACTAGACGCTAGCAGTCGTAACAAAGCTACACAGTGGGAGCTGGATACATTGTATCTAAATAGTTTAGACTTTTTTGCCGTTCTTCACGCGTCGCCCAACTTTCGAAGCATTGCGTGTTGAGTGGCGGAAGTCAAAGCTTTGTATTATTAACGGCGCGAGGAAATTAAAAATTCATTTCCTTGAGTCAGTTTCGAACCCACAACATTCGCGCTTACAATCAGACGCTGTGCTATATACTATAGCTTTACGATAATGAATCGTGAAGCTATAGTATAGCTTCACGATTCATTATATAGTTAGTAAGGCAGCCAGAGAGAACGGAGGACTCATCTACCATCATTAAACTCTATTATCACCTATACCCAGTATCGTCGATATGTTTTCGAAGGTCAACGGATGTCTCTCCCCACCTCTCTCACCACTCTTACTCATTCACGCACTCTGTCTACATTAATCATTTTTATCATTATTTCACTACATGTCATCCAAAAAGTTTGTTTCGACGTCTCGTACGAAAAGTCAAAACACAAAGAACGTTACAAAGTAGTTTTTGTGTTAATTAAATGTGTAGAAGAGTAATAATTTTAGCTTAGATGCCTCCACATGTTCTTGGGATAGATGGTCTTGACAGACGGACTGACAGACACCAAAGTGATTCTATTAGTTCGGCCTTTTTTTTATAAGGAACCCTAAAAAATCTAATATAGCGTAGCGTCGTCGAGGAGCTCCTCCCCGCTGTCATCAGTCCGGCCGAGCGACGCGACGTTAACGACGCCTGTCCGTCACGGCTCACAGCGTAAGCAACAATTTCGGTAACTGTACTCAAATCACTTCAAAGAATAGAAAAATTCTCAGTTTTGTCCAATGAAATAAATATTTACTGCGGAGTGTCTTAACACTAGGTTCCCTCTGCCTACACTGCCGTGTGTGAACACAGCGTGACGCTAAAACAAAATACTATAGATTGTTTACGTTTTTAAAAGGTTATAGGGGCACACACTAGGAGAGAAAAATATATTTTTCGAAAATTTACAAAAAAAGTAATCACGAGGCGCGGGTTCAAATACAACTAAGTTAAAATTTATATACGTTTTCTAAAATAAATATAACACTGATGTATATTCTTCTTCATTATTGTGTATATGATATGTGCAGTTAGTTGAGGTCGTCGTGGCGCAGTGTACAAGTGTGACTGGAAACTATTAATACATAGAAATAAATTATTACTTCATTATATCTCTATTTCTTTACTCTGGTAACAAAACAAAGCAAAGTGTTGAGTTCCACCACTCAACACGCAATGTTTAAGAAATCAGGCGTCACAACACAGTGGTTTCGAAAATGACTAAACTAAACAAAATGATCCCTACAAATGCTCAATCCATGTCCTAATATAGGTATTTCGGAACTATAGGTAGTTCCGGTGAAATGAAACGAGGATATTAAATAACATAATTAAAGAGTGTCACACAGCGCGGCGCTGACCGCCGTCCGGCGACCGACCGCCCGACCGACCGCAGTAGAGACACGTCTGTATTCAATTACCTTATTATGCACTAGTGGTCGTCCGCAACTTCGTCTGCGTTGACATGCTACTTCTAGTTACTTTTACTTATTCATTTAGTTTCCATTATTATTAAACTGTTAATGTTTGGTCCCCGGAGTCATCGTGTTTTTAAGTAACCTTCCTCATTCTTCCATTATTGATTCAGTGTTCTCGAGAACAACCGATGTCAAATTTCAGAGCCAATTCATGTATTGTACGTTTTACGAGATACTCGTTTTTTTTTCAGGGCGAAAAGAATATAATTTAAATAAAACCTTTTATAGAGTCCTATACTTCAAAACCTGAAATCCCAAAATTCCTTATATGATCGCTTTGTTGTCCGAGTGTCCGTCCGTCTGTCAACACCAGCTATCTCGAGATCGCGTGGAGGTATCAAGCTGATATTAATATTGAATATTCAATTCTATCAAACTTATATTTGTTGTTAATTACTATCAGAGGCCGTGCGTGGCGCAGGGGCACCTATATATGTGACTGTAAACAAAACAGGTTGTGGGTGGAGCGGAGTTGGCGTAGCAATACTAGGCTCCCTCCGCCTACGCTGCTCCACCCAGTAAACAGTGTGAACCTAAAAGAAAATTATAAATTTTAACTTAAACTACAGGTTTTCATTATCAGCAAAACCGATGCATAAATGCTCGTATCTTTTGATAGCATTAACTCAGATTTTTTTTCTAAGTTCCAAGGGACCGTAGAGCTGAATATTTTATATGAGTTTCAGCTTATGTAGCTGAATATTTTATATATCTTGACAGACGGACAACAAACTCATCCTATAAGGGTTCCGATTTATTTATTTCCGATTTCCGATAGTAGTCATAGTAGATTTTATTGTAATTTCATAGTATATCAAAATATATCAGAGTTGACAGAGGGAACCTAATATTAAATCATGCCGTTCCTAATGCCATTCCTAAAACCTAATATTGAATTTGCCGAGCAGTGTAGAGTGGTGAATTTGGTTGGAATCGGGGCATGGCACCATAGCATTAGATTCACCTCTTCTACTCTACTCAAAGATTGCGCAGTGCATTGGGAATCGAGCGTTTTAATCATATCTTCCCTTTGTATAATGCACAAAATATGCAGGATGCCGCGTGAAGCTGTAAATATATACATAATAAGTATGGCAAACCACAGCGCGGCGTTGAGTTTCGCCATTCAAAATGCAATGCCTCTACAATTCGATGAAAAGTAGGAAACCAAAGTGTCGTAATGGAAACGGAATATCTTAATATCTTAGGTTCCTAGGCCCCCTCTGCCTACCCTGCTATGTGCAAGATACAGCGTGAAGCAAAAAAAATATAAAGAATATATTTAAATACATTTAATTTAACTTTTACTCATTTTGTAGTTAGAAAGAAGCTTAAGTCTTAGACAGCGCTATAAAAGTAGTCGCGCCAGTAGAATGACAATTAGTTGTAGACCGCACTCCCGAGACGGCGATGAGAGCAGTACAACGGGCTGTGTGTCACATTAATTTAAGGAAGTTATCAATTTGCGAAATTACTACGTCCACTTCTATTAATATTATATTTAACAAATTCTTGTAAATTTTAATAAGGTTAAGATTACGTCATAATGGCTATGGAAAAAAAAATATTTCACTAGGCGTTTATTTATTTATTATTTATTTATTTAATACTTTATTACACCAACTTAAAAATAAAAATATACAAAGAAAACAATGGAAAAGTATGGTGTAAAGGCGGCCTTATCACCACGGGTGATCTCTTCCAGGCAACCCTTACCATTAAAAAGATAAGAGAATGTGTGGATATTGGCTGGTGTACAAATGATAAAATATGTTATTCTAATATGATATACCTACATAAAAAAAAAATACATTCTATATATTACAAACTAAATTACATAGATACCTAAATAAAATAAAATAATATAAAATACATACATCTATTGATAAATAAATATATAATTCAATAAACTTACATAAATAAATATACAATTACATACATACATAATTTATAGCGATAAGAAATAGCTTTTAACTTGACGCTTAAAAATGTGGACTGATTTGGATTGGCGCAGCTCATGTGGGAGTGCATTCCAAAGGACCGCAGCTTTAACAGTAAAGGAATCCCCATAGGCTTGTGTGCGACTGAGTG
>JAATLQ010033233.1:6582-17078 GCA_013421005.1 Heliconius erato x Heliconius himera | reverse complement strand
TTGAAAGTATTAAAAATAAAGCCTTTAAGATGTATGGCTTCGTTATGCGATCTACCAAAAATTTCAGGCGTCCTTCTTCATATCTCACTCTTTATAAGGCTTTAATTCGCTCCCAGGTTGAGTACGCTGTGCCTGTATGGAACCCTTTATATAATAAGTACATAGTATGTCTTGAAAGTATTCAGATTAAATTTTTACGTGCCATGCAGTACAGATGCTATGGCAATCAAATACCGTATGTGCAATTGCTTAGCGATTATAAGCTCATTTCATTAGAAGCAAGACGTAAGCAGCTTGAAGCATTATTTTTATATAGTTTATGCCACAATAAGTATGATTGCCCTAGTCTGATTAATCAAATTTGTTACTGTATACCAACTGGAACACATTGCCGCAATCCTTGTCGATTATTTGCAACCAATCGTTGTCGAACAAATGCCGGTAAACGTCAACCACTATACAGAATGGTTAACTCATATAATAATAACTTTAATTCTATTGATATTGCGGCAACGCGTCCTAGCAGTTTCAAAAAAGCAATACATTCACTGCTTAAATAATATTGTGTTTGGCGTACCTACGTATATATTATGTTACATTTATAATAATCTGTGGTAAACGGTGTTGGTGTTACATTTATATATTTTGTTATGCTGTTCTTTTATTTACATGTATGTGCACTGTTTGTTTACCCCAATAAATGAAAAAAAAAAAAAAAAAAAAAAACAACAAACATTTGTGGTCATTTGAAAAAAATATTTAGTTATTATATATTTAAAATAATATTATCTGTGTAAATAAAAAATATTTTATAAAAAACCATTTATTAACTTGCCTATTATAATTTTTTTATAATAGTATTGAGGGCAGTGGTGGCGGAGGCATACAAATATGCGACTGCGACTTGACAAAGCGGAAATTTGGGAACAGAATTGTCTTAATGAGAACGGAGTCCCTCGACACTCTCAGGTTTTCCAGGTTCCCTCTGCCTACCCAAAAACCTTACTACGTGTAGGATACAGCGAGAAGCTATATACTTTTCTTTCTATTTAAACGAATATGACTATTCCAGTTACAAGCGGATTTCACTGATCGGCACTGGAACGCAACATCGAAATTGTGGTACGTTTGGTCGTACCTGTCTTATGTTAGAACAAACGACGCTATAGTGAAATGTACGCCTGAAGTTATATCCAATAAGGAATTTATTCGAGGGGAACCTGCTGAATATAATTCTGCTTTTAAATTTGGTAAGTAATGATAAGCCATAAATTAATAATTTTAAAATATTTTTTTGGGACCAGTCGTGGCGTAGTGGCACAGTGTGACTGTAAAACCGACAGGTTGTGGGTTCAATCCCCCCTCGAAAAGATAAAATATTTACTTACATTTATATTTTCATTTCTTCGCTCTGGTGTCGAGGCAAAGCGCGGCGTTGAGTTCCTCCACTCAACATGTAATGCCTCCAAAACTTGACGGAAAGTGGGGAACAGTGTCATAGCACTAGGTTCCCTCTGCCTACCCTGCTGGGTGCGGGATACAGCGTGAAGCTTATTTTGATTTATTTTATTTTTTAAAACAAAGTACCTACTTTACCTACTGTATAAATTATATTGCAAGAAAATTAAAAATTATTCTTGAAAAATTAAAAAAAAGACTAACTTTAACACTAACACAATACATTAATAATAATAATGAAAACTAATTTCTTTCCTCGCTCTGGTAACAAATGAAAGTGCGGCGTTGAGTTCCGCCACCAAACATGGATTATTCTGAAAATTGAGTAAGGGAGTCCTTTTTCTCTACCACCCAATAATAAAAAAAACACAAAATACAAACAATATTTTAACTAACTAACGTAATTTCTTTCTTTTCAGGTACAAATCTAGCGTTACTTATATCAATATTACCCCTTTATAATATTTTATATATAAGATAATAAATAAACAAGAAAACAGAATTACTTAATTAAACAAAATATTTCGACATATTGTTTTTATTTCAGTAGAATCGTTGTTGATTTACAAATATTAAGGTGGTACTACACTGTAGGAAAGAAATAAAGAAAAATATTATAATGTATTTTTTTTTATTTATTATTTTTTAATATTGTTACTGTTTTTAGATTATATAAGTCAGTGTAATCCCACCTTTAGTAAATAAGAATTGAAGTTGCCTCCACACTGTTTTTAATTATATAGTATTATTATTTAATCTTGCAGTACATTTTTCACAGATAAAAAAGAAACGCCAAAAGGTAAAATTTTATACAATTTTCGTATGAATCATACAAAAAAATATACTGCAAATTGTTACACACATACTCATCTAGATAGCTATATTGTATTTAAGTAGAAATGCTACACAATGGACACTGTCGAGTTCTAAAAATTCTATTTATTTCTATATTAAATGAAATGTGTGAATAGAAAATTGGCTTAAATTAAGTTTTAATTAATAATAATAAATATTAAAAAAAAACCAAGACAACGCTGTATTACGATGGTTACGGCGTAATAGACAAGGCGCGGCGTTAAGTTCCGTCGTTCATTATTAAATAGTTTTAATTAGTGATACTAAGCAGAGTGAAATATTAAGTTTTCTGTTTCTTGTAAAATACAACAAAATTTATTTTGAAAAAATGTATAATAAATATTTAAAAAAAATGTTTCTTATAATATAATAACAGCCAATTTTCTAAGCCACATCAGTGTGGAGGCTATACTTATATTGTATTTGGCATTTGGATAGGAATTTACATAGTTTATTAATTATTTTTCTTTATGTAACATATATTTTTTTTTAATATAGAATAATTCGAATAAAAGTTTAATATGAACGACGTCGGCTTAGAGTGTAAATGCTAACAGCCTATTAAATTATTATGATATAAAATAAAGTTTCGAATGATATAAAAATGTACATAACTAAAACACAAAAAAAACGCATTTACTAAAAGCCGACAAAGTTATATTTCTATACCATAGGCATATATTATATATAGACAATATTTTTTTATAAAAAAAAAGAACAATTGTGCGATTTCACGAAAATATATTGGCTACATTTTAAAAGATTTAATTAAAAAATATTTTACACTCGCTTTTTGAATATACAAAATCCAAGTTTCCATAATTTGAATTACAAATTATGTTGAAATGTAAATAAATAATACATTTTTAATATAATAAATGATCTTTAATGTGTGTATTAAGATATATATATATTATTTTATATGGACAATACTATAAAAAAAAACATTAGGTATAATTAATGGACTTTAATTCGCACTCAGAAAGCTTACCTAGCGTTTATCTATCATTAAACTTGTAACAATTACAATATATATTACTTTGTAACACGGCCGTCGTGACAGCGCCCGACTATACTCGACTAACGAATGAACCATTTACATTTTCTCGTTCCGGTAAGAAGACAAGCGTGGCGTTGAGTTCCGCCATTCAACATGCAATGTCTTGAAAATTGGGGAAAGAGTGTTTTAATAATGCGTTCCCTGCCCTGTTATATACAGCGAAAGCTGATAAAAAATGCTGTCCATATCTTTAATAACAATTAAATGCTGGTTTATATATCTGATTGCGAACGTTGAAAATTAAATTAAGTAAATAAAAGTTTGACTAGGTCATAGATCAATGTAAACATGGATATATTTAACTAGAAAGGGCAAAATTCACTACAAATATCCTAGCTATTAATAATGTATAGAAGCAAATAAACCAAAGGATTTTTTAACTTTTTATGTAAGTACACATTGTATAAAATAAAATTTTATGCAAATTAAAACATAAGTACCATATATGTATATTTAAAAAATATATATTACACTTAAAAATAATAAATTAAATAGAATTCTTTCTACACGAATGGTCCAATACATTTTAAATATACACAAACATTTACGTATACTTTTACAATTATAAAACATAAGGACAAATATGAATGAACGAATGAATGAATTTACGTTTCTTTTTACATTATAAAGACCTGAAGAAATGACGGTAATATAAAACATTAAATTTATGAGTGTGTTGTAATTTAGTCACAATGAAATAACTTTCAAGAAATTAGGAAAAAATGTACATTTTAGTACTTTATTGAAAAGAAAATTGAAAATAATTCATTAAACAAAAACAAAATGAAGAAAAATTTGGTTAAAAAATAAAAAAATATATAAACATTGCATTTTAACAATGTACTCAAAACATCATTCGTTCTTGCTTCATTCAATTATAATAAAACAATATATTTTTTTTACAATATGGTCTAATACATTTAAATATACATAAAGGTTCATGTGTTATATATTAATATAAAGTACAAGGACAAACACACAATCAATGAATGAATCTAGATTTATTATCACAGCATCTCCATCTAACCTTTGTATTGACAATTTACTTTAACTTTTAATTAAAATATGTAATAGAAATTAATTTATTGTAAATATATTAAAGGTAAAATAAATAAATTTAAAAAATATACATGTAGTTTTATTCTGAGGTACCGAATTTTATTTTAAAAAATCATTTTATTTATATTTAAATCAAGAACTGCAATTGCATATTCAGAGTTAATTTTTTTTAATATTTAAATTTATTAATTTTTATGGACAGTTTATGTAAAATTAAACCCTGCTCATTGTAAACCTTGGTAAAAAGTAGCAAAAATTCGCAAGTATTAAAAATGA
Source organism: Heliconius erato x Heliconius himera (assembly GCA_013421005.1). Classification (NCBI taxonomy): domain Eukaryota; kingdom Metazoa; phylum Arthropoda; class Insecta; order Lepidoptera; family Nymphalidae; genus Heliconius; species Heliconius erato x Heliconius himera. The sequence continues at coordinate 12,370 of JAATLQ010033233.1, read as the reverse complement.
ACATAAAAAAATAATAAGATTTTCATTTAAGAAACTAATGGACATAGTCAAAAAATACTCATGATCCATTTTGAAAAATACATTTCATTTAAACATCATGTAACAAATGTATAATAAAATTAGTTATTTATTTTTCTATAAATAACTAATTTATTATATCTTAGGTAAGCACGTTTGCTCACCTGTATATATACAGGGTGTAACGCGATCGACGGATCAACGGCTGTGTATGGGTAGAGGACCTCAGTACCATTCACCCCCATGTGTGTTAACCGATTTTTCATTCGTTTCGCAGATATTTGAGAACTTAATAAATTTCGGCCGCAACTAGTAACTTAATTAATAAATTTAAAGAAAGATAAAGTAAATTGTCATACGAAACAACCTCACACAATATTTCAGTCTAGTTGATTTAAGATTCAAACATCTAAAAGGGACTAGAAATGTCATTTACAATTTAAAAAAAAAGTAATATTAATCAACTATAATTACTAATGTACGAACAATCTTATATAAATTATTTTTTATATATAATATAATTACATATGACGAAGAAATTGTGCGTCAAAATTTATAAATTACTATTATATTCTAATAATTACGAACATTATGAGAACTATTTGACTGCAGGAATGTCAAACTTTTTTTTATTAAACATTAATTCTAGTAATATTATGTTCTAAATACATTTTTTTTAAATGATGAAAGAGATCGTTTGTAAGGGACTAAAAAGTTCCTTAAATATAAAAATGTCTTTTTTTTGCATCTAGATCATAAAAAAGCCAATACGATTTCAATAAGTTTTGCTATAACAATTGGTTAATAGATGAACAATGATGTTTTAATGACAAAATCAAAATTATTGAAAATTAATAATTATAATAATTTAATTAAGTAACACATGTGATTTAGATTCCAATAAGAATTGCATTAAAAATACTGTAATTTTAAACTATTATTTTTGGTTTTCATTAAATCGTTCTCATAATTATTTAAATTATTTTTCAAAAACAAAAAAAACTATTTAACAAAAATATATCTCTTATTTGGTGCAATAATGACGGAATTATACATTTCATTGGATAACAAGTTAAATATTATATCAATGTAGGTGCCTAAGACTTTTTACAAATTTGGAGTCTCCTACAATATTCCAAAATAAGGAAGTCATTATTGCACCAAATGAGATACATTTATTACTTCCCACAGTCCTAATTATTAAGGAACAGTTTAACTGTTAATTTAATTATTTATGGAAATAAGTGTTAAAAGAAAAGCGGCGTTGAGTTCCGCCACTCATAGGCAATGACTCTAAAATTCCGCGGAAACTGGGGAACGGACTGTCTTAACACTAGGCTCCCTCTGCCTACCCTGCTGTGTGCGGGATACAGCGTGAAGCTGATTTATTTTATTTTTATTTAATATTGAAATCCATGATGGCACTTGTAACAATCTATTGAAAATGTATGTTTTTTGAACAATATATATATACACTAGTATATAAACTTCATAAATATAAACTAACAAATAAATTTGTGTTCTATAGAGATGCGTTTTTTTTTCAAAGTTCATATATACTTTTTGATTATTTCGTGGTAAAAATTACATACATAATATTAAATTTAATATTATATTCATAAAATTTAAAAATATGTAAAATCGACCCTGTTTTTTTTTTATTTTAGTACTTATAAATTGTTACAAGTGCAATAATATATTAAGTACATATTATTATTTTTTAAATTCATTTAAATATATGGTATAACTAGTTTGTATTCCATTAAAGAAATAATTCCTTGAAGTTAGATAGATTGTTATAATAATAATAATAAATACATTAAATAATAGACTTCTTTTATTAATAATATAAAATAATTATATTAATGTCTATTATAAATTGAAATATACAAATAATTTGTACTAATCAAATTGAGTTTATTATTAAACTTAATAAAATTATTTCAAACAGGAATCGTATTTTGAGGCATTTTAATGAAAAAATTCAATTGTTCTTAGAATTGACATACTTCGATTATTACAATAATAAAAATCTATTTCGTATCTGTCTCATAAATGTGTGTTAATTTATCAGAAGCTTATCAGAATTTCAAATTCTTTCTTATTGAAATGGAAATAAATTTATTTTTATATTTTAACACTTTAAAAAAGTGTGTAATGACACACTTGGCCAAAAAAATGCACTTCTTTTAGAAATTGTACTGACAACATTTTTATATCTTTTCTTAAAAAAGTATTATTATATTAGTATTTATATACATATTTATTTAAAATGTAATGTCAAGTAAATTAACAGAAATTTATTAGAAGGTAATAATATCATAGATTGAGCGGACGCTACATTAGGTACAACATATAGATTTTTATAATTATAACAATTTTTATTCAATAGATAAATGTAAATGGTATATGCATACAAGAAAAGGAAAATATTTAAAAATATATTATACTTATATTGGCTATTAAGTTGTGCATTCTTATAGACGTCATTCCAAGAGACGCGGTTTCGATTCCCTTAACGTTTTTTTTTAACTAAATAAGTTTCTAAATATTTTCTCCTTTTCTTAATGTATCAATAATATTTTGGTTTACATAAAATATATTTACTAAGCGCCAAGTAAAATTAAAATTTTCTGTTTAAAAATATCTCTTAAATAATTATTTAATTAATAATAAATTATGCAATAAAAACTATTTTTATTTATTCCATTTGTTAGGACATTTGTCTATATTTCATATTATAGATAATATAATAGCGTTAATCGTTGAGCTATTTTCTTAAGCGAAATTTTTCTTTGGTAAATATTTTTTCCTGCTTATTTAAAATGCTGATAAGATTAAATTATAAATAGACCGCCATTTTACAGTTTATCAATATTATTCAACTCTATTTCTTTTTTTTTAAATATATCTCTATTAATTGTTTAAAACATAAGATGGACTGATTAAAAAAGATTTTTTTTTAATTACCTATTAACATTTTAATAAGCATTGACTTTGGCAAAATAATCCTTAAAAAGCTACTTATATATAAAAATAATATTTGTACAACCAGTATTCAAATACAAATTTATTAATTAAACAAAAAAGAAATTAAATTTAAGTTGACTAGAGAATTTTAATAATAACATTAAATTTTTCAGTCATTTGTCTAATAACACTATTAATTATAGAGTAAGTTTGAATAACAATTGATTATTAAGTTAGTTAGTTATTGTTATTTTTAATGAATGTTATTACGGTTATTGTTATTTTAATGAAATGTTCTTATAGTTAGTGTTATTTTAATTAATGAAATGTTATTATAGTTAGTGTTATTTTAATTAATGAAATGTTATTATAGTTAGTGTTATTTTAATTAATGGAATGTTATTTTAGTTATTATTGAAATGTTATTAATAATTACGGTGCCGTTTGCAACCAAGCGCGTAGACCTTTGGCTCTTTCTGCGACCCCATCTGAATTGTCTTGCAAAATTGGATCAGGCTGGAAATTATTATTGACTTTAAGTTATTTTTATATATATCTATATATATTTTTATGATGAGGCCAGTCGTAGCGCATTGGCACGAGGTGTGACTGTAAAACCGACTGGTTGTGGGTTCGATCCCCACTCAAGGAGATGAAATATTTACTTAAATTTATATTTCCATTTCTTCGCTCTGGTGTCGAGGCAAAGCGCGGCGTTGAGTTCTGCCACTCAACACGCAATGCCTCCAGAATTCGGCAGAAAGTGGAGAACGGCGACTCAACACTAGGTTCCCTCTGCCTACCCTGCTGTGTGTGGGATACAGCGTGAAGCTGATTTATATATATTTTTATAATTATTTTTGCTTCTCGCTGAATCTCGCTTATAGAAAAGAAAGTTTTACTAGTGACTAGTAGTTCTACACACTGCATAATCAACGAAAAAGCGGAACTCAAACCTTATTATCAAAGCGGGGAAATGAAAATTAATCTATCCCTCAGGTGGGAATCGAACTCACGATAATAAATTATTTACTTAATATCATTATACTTACAGCTGATAGTGTCATCCTAGTTTGTGAAGTTGTCGGCATGTTACAGGAACTCGTTTCAGGTGAAGCTGGAAATACAAGAAATATTTTATTTAACACACGATATCTCAAAAATTGGTCGGTGGGCGGAGATCGGAGTGTCCTAATACTAGGTTCCCTTTGCCTTCCCTTCTTTATGGTGATATATGTGAATAGAATGAAATAAACAGACAGACATACAGAACACAACCCACCAGTATTACCCCTCGCTCTATAGCTCGGTCGCCGCGCATCTAAGGCCCGCCATATGTCGCGCACGTCGGCGTGCAGCGCGCGCAGTGAGCGTAACACAGCGCCGCCAGCTATCTCGCCGCCGTCTTGATTGTTGTGGTCGTTGTCGTTGTCAGTGGCGGAAGAAGGATCGCTAGTCGTAGCTTCTTGCTGGAATTGTTTAATTCTTTAATGAATAGTTTTTATTTGTGTAACCTTTTACCGCAGGATCCTAGAAAATGTCAAAGAATCTCGAATTTCTATATCACAAATTTTAAAAGTTATAAATGACATTTGTATTAAAGGTAACACGCCTTGGGAATGACATATGTATCTGTATAAAATTGGTTTAAAAAAAAACCCCGCTGAGTTTCTTGAGCTGGTTCTTTTCAGGTCTGAGGCATTATTTTTTTTAACTAACTGGTAAATTATTTGACGTTCAAAAAGCGAAGTATGTATCTTCTTATTTTGCCTAAAAATATTTGAATTTGACTTTGTACATATTTATTAATTAGTTGAAAAGTTAAGTGGTTCAAGAATTAGTTGTGATTGTTTCATTAGACGGCGTGCTGATTTCACTATAAAATATATATAACTATAACTAATAACAAGCTGACAAGAATAATACAATATATATTAGCAAGCTGTTTTAAAAACATTGTATAAAGTAATGTGTTGATTTTTTTTTTAAGTTAAAAAAAAATATTTAAAAAGGATATGGAGGAGGATATTAATTATATAAATAAATATATAAAAATGTATTAAATAGAATATTTACAAAAAAAAGAATATATAATAAAACATAAAATAATTATCTGAATAGATAAGAACATTTAACAACATATTATATATAAAAACAACAAACAACAAGCAATGCTCACTAGAAATGGAGTTGCAACAAGTATCTAGTACAGAGTAAAATAGTAAAAGATATATAAATCTCCCACAAAGAATCTTTTACAGATTATCTTGTATTGACAAAGAGGCGATCGAGACACTGATAGATTACCTCAAAAAAACACCAAAATGAGACACGGTCGACGACTGCCTTCAGCCTTACAATAAGGACAAGGGTTGGGTTTTAGGAATCCGGAATTGTCTATTGGACGTTCTCTTCCAGTTCCCTAAACTTTCATAATACGACGGTGACCACTACAATTCTCGTTACAAATAATGATTTATATTTTTAATTTCATAAAAACATTTGTTGTAACGAATACATTCCCTTTTTTTAAGTTTAAGAATAATAATTTCCAAAAAAATTAATAAAAATGTCACAAATGAAGTAACTTATTAAAAAAGACAAATAAAAAAAGGCCAAATTGACAACGGTGACCCGAACGGTCATTCGCCTTGTCCTTTTCTATAAAAAAAAATGCTAAAAGTTGTTAAACAAGGAATCACTACACACATATATATATATATATATATATATATATATATATATATATATATATATATATATATATATATATATATATATATATATATATATATATATA
>JAATLQ010033232.1:0-17076 GCA_013421005.1 Heliconius erato x Heliconius himera | reverse complement strand
TTTCAGAAATATAGATATTACAAACAGCCTTAACTAATAATTAATTGATTTGGATAAGTACTCACGATATTATTTGCAAAATAACTTATCTAGCTCCTGTACAGTTTTTAAATTAGTAACATATATTATTAGTTAAATATATAATTGATATACAGAATATACGTAGAAAGCACGTTTTGCTCCCAAAAGTTATTTTTTTATACGTTTCTTAAAAAAATATTAATAACATAAACGAACGAGGAACGAGGAACTGAAGAACCTATTCAAAATATTTCTTTGAATATTAAGTCATTCTTTATCACTGTTATTTAACATAATTACGAATTAAGCTAGACTGTTACGAAGGTAATCTTCACCAACAATTCAATGTAGTTTACTTTGTAGTTAGTACTATGAACAATTGTACTTTAAAAATACGTAAATTTATCAACAGTCAAATAAATAAGACGTTTCTAAATTCATTCTTTTGGACTTACAATTGAACTGTAACCATTCGAACATTGTTAGAAAAATACTACTATGTTTATGTTAAATTTATTATAAGTATAGGTTAGACTTACATGACGTAATTAACGTTAAGCAAATAATAACTCAACAATATAATAATTTATTTCTTAATAATTTCTTTTTTTTTTTCAAATATTATCTTTAAAACTTTAAGTACATTATTTTTTGATTAAGTGTAACGGTAACCTTTCCAAACTATATTTTCTTTTATGCACAGCGCCATCTATTAAGATCCCATCACAATTAGTGATAGCGTTACGCGTATGGAAGAGAGTATCAAGATTCGTTAGTACCTACTATTTTTGTCAATAGATAGCGTTACTGGTGCCGATTTTTACTATCTCAAATATTAACTTCTTGAAAACATAAATACTTATATTGTTTGATAGAGTGAAGCGATCACAATGAAATAAACACTAAAACCTACCTTGATTTATTTGTAATTTTTATGTATAAAAGTTGCTTAAATTTATTGTGTACTTTTTACGTGATACGTGTTCACATAAACAGACAAACAGACAAACAGATAAACAGACAAACAGACAAACAGACAAAAATTCCAAAAATGTTGGAAATGGATTCTGTTAATTATCCTTTAACACCCTGGCTATTTTTTTTAAATACTTTCAATGTACAGAAACGACTTTTCTACAGATTTATTATAAGTATAGATTACTTTGAAAGCTTTGATACATGGATTTATCTTATCTTATGTTGATAAATCGAAGGATGTTGGAGAAAAGTGGTTTGACATGATTAGCAAAAATGTATTAATTCTTTTCAAAATATATTTTATGCTTCACCTGTATTCCGCATATATCTGGATAGGTAGAGACAACCTAATGATAAGATACTACGTTCCCCACAACCTCCTTATATTCTGGACATTGTGTAATGGTTGGAAGAAATCAATGTCACGTTTTGGTTTGGTAACAGTATGAGAAGGTAAATGAGAATAATTCATTCCCTCAATCGGAATCGAATTCACAATCATTGTGCCTATATAGTGACGCCGTGTCACTACACCATAACGGCCTCAACTTTTTATTATTTGTTATTTACAATTATAATAATGAAAATATATCATGTGAAAATATTTGGGCCCAGGCGTTTTATAGTAGGCTGTTCTATGGTTACATATTCGATTCTCATTTGGGACAAACAAAAACATTAACATAACAAAAAGACAGAAGAAAAATTTTTGAAGAATTTTCTTTGAATCCAATTATTATAAAAAGCCAAATATTTTTAAACATAAACATTAAATTCGTCAAATACATCAAATTACATTATTATTAATCGAATTTGGTTTGTAAATTATAAATATTTTCTTGTAAATTTTCAAAGCAAATTTCCATTTAACCTCTAAACAAGTATAATTAAACCCTGTAATGGAGAGATCCGCCTCTTCTTACTAATTATATCAATTAGCGTTAGGTAAATGTTAAACTAAAGTAAACATTAAATTCCAATGAAGGTTTTATATTGATTAAAGCGTAATAACTAATGATTTTTGATATATTTTGTATAAAAAATTGGAAAAATACAAAATTTGATGCATTTGGGAAAAGTGAAAATGTAATGTAGTAGTTTGATTTTATGTTTTATCACGTATAGAGAGAAAACAGTGTCAAGATTATATTTTTGCACCTATTCGAGATATTACGTATTGGAAGAGGTCAAGAGAATGACGTATTTAAGAAACAAAAACAACTAAAATGTACTAACTTTAATTTAAATAACACTTAACTTAACACGCTTTCTTGACCCAGTAGCTTTTCACTTCAATTATTTTGTTTTAGTAGTACAATGAAATGAAATGTTATACAATTTTCTTAGAAAGATGAACTTTCGCCGCTTCGTTCTATTGTTTCACATTAATAAGTTTCTTCTTCGACAATGTACCTATAGCATAAAGTCAATAGATACTTGAACATACATTATTGGAAATTCTAGAGAATAATTTATGAAGTACGGATGGTATAATTTGACTAGCTTTTACTTACGGATTCGCCTTCGGGTCAAATAGATATCCACTTTCACTCAAATGAGAGTTGTGTATGACCATATGTGATCCCGGCCTAGAATAGGATCATCCTTGTACTGGTGGTGTCGTAAGAGGCGACTAAAGTACGTGTGGTAGAGTCACGTCGCCAGCAATGGCAACACGCATGGGCAGACTCGACCGGATCATTACCACCCTCAGCATTTAAAACCGGTGTTAAGTAGTGGCTTTATGCCACTGCGTTTCGCATCAGGTAATGCCGGGCTCCGGCGCCCAACTCACTTCGTCGGCCGGCAACGCACCTGCAGCTCCTCTGGTGTTGCACGGGGTCGTGGGCGGCGGTGATCACTTACCATCAGGTGACCCGAACGCTCGTTTGCCTTGTCTTTTCCATAAAAAAAAAACAAATATTTTAAATTGAATATCCAACACATAATAAGTTTTTAATTTTGGAATTTAAAACTTGTTATATAGGCCAGTGGTGCAATAACGTAAACGCGACAGGTTGTGGGTTCGATTTCCCGCAATGCCTGTAGAATTCGTCGCAAAGTGGAGAACGGAAATTTCTTAATGAGAACGGATTGCTAGTTCCTACATTTAATAAAATAAACCTTTTAACTTTATAATATACCTTTTATAATAGAAGCATTGATATAAGCTTGCGTCTTTGTATGTTTTCTGTGCATTAAATAAACAATGGAAAAGACGAAAGGCGAAGCCATTAGTTAATACCGAAATATATTTTTTAGCTTCTCAAATATCCTGCAAATATCGGGATGGGCAAAGAGAATTTAATATTAGGTAACAACTGTCCATTTTAGAGATGTCCTTATATCTTTATACAACTGAAACTTTTCCATCAATAACATAAAATTTGCTATAAGTTCCTCTTAAATTATGATAGGAAACGACTTATTTAACTTGCTTTGCCAACCACACGGAGTTCTACTATTTGGATTTAAACTTGAGCTTAATTAAAAACTATATGTAAAATATTTTATAATTTTTTTGTGTTATTCATACGCTAACAAATAAAGGAAAATATTTAGAAACGTTTCAAAATTTAAACGTAGCTGGACTCAAACCCGCACCTTTTGGATACCGCCAAAGCGCTCAATTAAGCCATCTTTCTATTAAGCTACGTGGAAATGCTTTCATGTTTGTTATGTTAATTTATACACGTCGCTTATTATAATTTCCTTAAATATAAAAGAGATGGAGAACAACTAAAATGTGGGATCGTGACTGAATGTTCTCAGGATAATTCCTTTATTTTTTTTTCAGGAATTTTTTGGGTCACCGACGACGGTAAGGGATCACCGCCACCCTCGACCCCGAGTAACACAAGAGCGGTTACAGGTGGATAATTTCTTTTGAATTCATTTATTTTTTTTAGCTACTAAGAAAAATCTTAGTACACCTTAAAAAACAAATAAAACAGCTTTACGATGTATCCCGCACACAGCAGCATAGGCAGAGGGAACCTAGAGCTCAGACACTCCGTTCTCCACTTTTCGCCTAATTCTGGAGGCAAAGTGTGTTGAGTGGAGTGTCCCTGCGCCACGACTGGGCTCACTTTTATTATTTAGTACACATGTTTGCAAATAAACGTTCTTATTAAGCTACATCTAATTTCTTATACCCTGTTACGCCTTTTTGTTTTATAAATAGATTATCTTTCAGTTCAATTAAATATGAATATACACACAAAATGGTAGCCGAAGCTAAAATGGGAAAAGAATAGCACATTTATCATGCAAATCACCCTCACAAAGCCCACACAGCGCTCGCGTGTTGCATAGTGAAATATACTTTCTGCCGGAATAGGGCTGCGGTGGACAAACGAATGCAAAAATACTTGTTTTTCCAAACAAACAGTAGATAAAAAGTGTGTAGTTGAAATTGAGTTTGTTAAGTCAGATATTTTTTCTTTAAAAAGTTTTTATTTTCGTCTTTTAAGGATAAGAATGAAACTGTTGTTGTGAAACGGCGTCGAACGCGACGTTGTGGGTTTGATTCCCATTCAGGGAAATGATTATTTTCATTTACCTTTGTAACAAACAGAGCGCGGTATTCAGTTCCGCTAGCTCAACGAAAAATGAAACGAAGTGTCTCAATAATATGTTCCGTCTAATTACCTTTCTATTTGCACTTACAAGTTAAGCTAATAATGAATAAAGGTAAGTTATAAAAAAAACAGTTTTACGCTGTTTCTCGCACACAGTAGGGTAGGCAGAGGGAACCTAGTGTTAAGACACTCCGTTCCACACTTTCCTCTGGAGACATTGCGTGTTGAGTGGCAAAACTCAACACCACGCTTTGCCTCGACACCAGAGCGAAGAAATGAAAATATAAATGCAAAAAAGTTATAGTACATTATTGTATAATCAGATTTTCGCGATTATTATCCATTTTACGCAAAGTATTTAACTGGATTAATTGCGTATATTTCATATCTCGTCGGTCTGTCTTCTGATTTCTTATTTGCCTTGCGTTTGCGTAATTTATTGCGAAAATATATTTTTTATGTCGATTTCTTTGTATTAATGCTTTAAAAGGAATCTGTAACATTTTTTTTTATAAATATTATCACAACATTTACACATATAAATGGATAACCTAAAACAGTAACGAAAAATTTAATTTAGGTTATATATAACTCAAGAAGACAAACTGCCGCCATCTTGGGGTTACACATTTTCATAATTTTAATTAAAATTATATTGACGCTATACTATACAATGTTTTTCCGAGAAAATGTGGATGGAGTAAAAAACATTGGATAGATTTATTAGCGTCTCCCCTTAGGCGCATTATGACTGAAGCAATTTTGCGTTGTTATCCTGGTACAAAATTAAAACAGCTTTAGTCCTAGTGGCCACATACATCTACTGCCATTGTGGATATTTACTTTAAAATTATACAAAAATAATTATAATTTTATAGCTTTTATTAATTTTATATTGTGGGTTTGGTTCCTGTTTGAAGTATATTTTTCGATGGTTTTTATATGTTTTGTGTATCTATTGTAACTCTCTTGATTATTACATAAATTTCTCAAATTAAAAAAAAATGCCTATGCTACCTCCTCCTCTTTAGTTTCTCCTCCTTAGTATTGCACCCGTGTAAAGTCCGGGCGAATAGCTAGTAACATTCTTATGTTTATTTTCAAATTGTTATAATTATTTGATATGAGATTTAGGAAGCTGTAGGTGCGGTGCAAAACTCCGCTATGCAACATTACATCTATTTTATCTGTAAAAGGATATAATAAGAAAAATATTTATTCTATACTAAAATTACTTAAAATAAAAAAAAAACTTCTTTTGTTAGTTCCTTCCCAAGCATACATTTATATTGTAATAAACTGCACGTGTAAATTAAATGATGTATTGTTCTAGAATCCCTGTCATCTTGTATGATACAATAATTAATTATATAAATTGAAATAAAACAGACCTGAATTTGCACAACAGAATGATTTATTATTACGTATTATATCTGACACCTTGGTCTGAATAAGCATTTTTTGTAACTTCACGCTGCATCCCGCGCTTTGCTTAACGAGTAAGTAAAATAAAAATATTAAATATTTCATTTCCTCGAGTGCGATCCGAACCCACTACCTGTCCCGTTTCGTTTACTCCTGCGTCGCGACTAGCCTCATGAGAAACATAATATGAAAGCAAAAAAAGATGGCGATTCAATATTATTTTCGTAATATATTCATAGGTGTGGAAAATAAGGTATGAAAATTGATAAATTGCTTGTCAAAGTTAAAATTTAAACTTAAAATAACTTAAAAAGCGTTCCATTTTCCAATATAAGACAAATGAGTAAAGGAAAATACTTATAAATACATCATATTTTTAAAATCCTTTCAATATATTGCATCTGTTTAATGTTGAGGCCAGTCGTGGCGCAGAGGCACGAAGTGTGACTGTAAAACCGACTGGTTGTGGGTTCGATCCCTACTATAGGAGATGAAATATTTACTTAAATTTATATTATCATTTCTTCGCTCTAGTGTCGAGGACAAGTGTGGCGTTGAGTTCTGCCACTCAACTCGCAATGCCTCTAGAATTTGGCAGAAAATGGGGAACAGAGTGTCTTAGAACTAGGTACTATCTGCCTACCCTGTTGTGTGCGGGATACAGCGTAAAGCTGATTTGATTTTTTTGTTTAATGTGACTATTTTTTATGCTATGTAAGATACGTGTCTCATTCTAAGTGGTCCAGGCAACATTGTCTCCAGGTACATAATACACTGGGGTGTATCGACTAGTTTAACGTGACGTAATACAGCCTTATAGGCTAATTACATTTATCGAAGAAAGCTAGCCTTCCTCAATTAATGGAGTATACAACAGAAAAATATTTTTTCAATTCGAACCTGTAGTTTTTGAGATTGGAGTGTTAAACTAAATACAGCCTTATAGTACACAAAATGCTAAAACGTCGCGCAGTTATACAGTGTCTTGCTATACCTACTTCGATGATAGGGAGTTCGGTGCTCATTTCAAAAATATTAAACATTAATTAAGTGTATTTAAAATATTTTCAGTGCTTTAAAATCGAAATATAACATTTATTTTGTTTAGGAAAAATAAAAAAATAACATAGTACGTTATTTTAACATAATCTATATATATAAAAGGACTTGTGCTGACTGACTGAGGTAAGACGCACGCAGAGCCGTAACCGCTGCGCGTAGAAACGTGAAAGTTGGGCAGATGTTTATTTTCATATTCTGGACATCCACTAAGAAGGGAATTTGAAAAATTTTAACCCTAAAGGGATGAAATAGGAGTTGAAAGTTTGTATGGAATTTTTTTTTAATCTGTACCGATTTTTATAAAATTTGAAATTCAGACTCTTAAAAATATTTCATTGAACACGTATTTCATGGTTTTTAAGAATTCACCCTCTAAGGGTTCAAAGGAGGTGTTGAAAGTTTATATGGAAATATCTTTTTATAAAAATTTAAATTCAGACTGTTAAAAATATTTTATTGAACACGTGTTTCGTGGTTTTTTTAGAATTCACTCCTAATAAGCGGGCGAAGCCGCGCGCGCCCTCTAGTATGTTATATTTCATAGATTTTTTTAAATATATTAAGTAATTTGACGACGTCATGACGTCTCTGAAACGCGACGGTTGTCGATGCAATTCACATTCGAGGAAGTGAAAACTTTTATATTTTCATTTCCTCTGGTAAGAAAGCAAAGAGTGGTGTTGTGTTCCGCCACTCAACACACAATACCTCGAGAATTCCGCAGAGGGTGGGAAATAGAAGTGTCCTGATATTAGTTTCCCAGGTTCCCTACACCTTCTGCCTACCCTGCTTTGTGCTAGATACAGCGTGAAACTTTTCGCCCCGAATTTCTTTGCTTTGATAATAAAATAAAACGAGAACACTATCTTTGGTATACTTTATTATATAACATAATTACAACAAATTGCACATATTCCTCCATTGACATAAGTTACAAGGCCTTAAAATAATTCAACATTTACTATAAAAAATACTATACATACCTACATACAAACAATATCTCAGAAACAAAAGCAAATTTACCAATGGGCTCACGTTCCTAAGAACATATTGATATATCTGCTTTTTTAAATATTTACATACAGACGAAAATATCTACTTTTATTTATATATATACATCTATGGCTTATTTCTATACTAAATTTGTTTTTACATTTAATATAATTATAAGTTGCGAATCTTTTATTCAGTGGTATCCCTAAATATTTTCTTTATAAGATACCTGAAACAAAAAAAAATATTATATGTTAATAATATAGAATATATACAGTACTGTACATGTATAGTTCTTTTTTTATGATTCACGCTGTATATATCATTTCCCATTAGAAAACTTCCGTTGTTCACCTTCTGACGAATTTTTGGGGCTTTGAGTGTTGAGTGGCGGAATTCAACGCTGCGTTTTGCCTCGTTATCAGAGCGGGGAAATGAATATACTTAATGTTGTACTACTCCAAGTCGAAATCCAACCTACAAGCGTCGCGTTTTACAGTCATACGCTTGTGCCCCTGCGCCACGACGGCCTCAATCATACATACGTACATATATAACGACAATAAGCATATTGTCATTATATATGAGGCCGGTCGTGGCGCAGCGGCACAAAGTATGACTGCAAACTGACTGGTTGTGGGTTCGATCCCCACTCGAGGAGATGAAGTATTTACTTAAATTTATATTTCCATTTCTTCGCTCTGGTGTCGAGGTAAAGCGCGGCGTTGAGTTCTGTCACTTAACACGCAATGCGTCCGGAATTCGGCAGAAAGTGGGGAACGAAAACTTAACACTAGGTTCCCTCTGCCTACCCTGCTGTGTGCGGGATACAGCGTGAAGCTGATTTATTTATTTATTTTATAAGCAATTTATGAATTTATTTATGAATTAATGCTATATGGAATTATAATGATACATCCAACATTCAGCTAAATGTTCAATAAACATTAGTAACGACTATTTAATTTAGTAGAATTAAAATTGGATTACATTTTAAATCGTAATACTTTAATACGTAATACTTTTCAGATAAATTAAGGACTTCACAGCGATTATTGTAATGGGACAGCGTCTTGTTACAGTGCAATGGTCGTGGGTTCGATCACCATACGAGAGAAAGAATTGCTTAAATTTCTCCGACTGATACGTATTAGATCAAACTCGGCGTTGACTTAACACGCAATGTCTCGAAAAAGAAAAACTATTTTCTAATTCTTACAAACAGGAGAAGATAATACAGTTATTAATTGCTATTTTATTTTTTTATTATGAGGCTAGTTAAAGCGTAAACGTGTGACTGTAATCTTGACAGGTTATGGGTTCGATTCCCACTTGAAGAAATCAAATATTTAACATTTTCATTTCTTCACTCTGGTGTAAAGGCAAAACGAGTCGTTGAGTTCCGTCACTCAATCCGCAATACCAGATTTCGGTGTATAACAGTATTCCAGAGTTCGGCGGAAAGTAGATAGCGGAGTGTCTTAACACTACGTTCCTTCTGCCTACCCTACGATATGCGGGATACAGTGTAAAACTGAAAAAAATATTTATAAATATGTCATATTATAGAATAAACTTAATAGCTTAAGCCGTGCCACAATATACATACTCGTATGGTGCATACGTATAAAGACCGGCTGTAACCTTTCAGGGGCCGCGTGTTTTAAATATAAAGTGTATTTTTATCACCACCTAAATTCTCGAGTTCACATTTTACTACTTATAGCACTCGATCGATATTTTTATTGCATATAAAAATGTATGAATCACTGTTGAGTGGTCTGTGAAATGTGGTGTTAAATTATAAACTCAATAGATAATCTAATGTTTTGAATGTTTTCTTTATATAAATAATAGAATTCTTTAAAGATAAAAAGAACGATCACAACAAAATATAAGAAAAAATTCGAGACTCAACGCCGTGTTTTGTATGAGTGGGAAAATGGAAATAAATCATTCCTCCAAGGGGAGATTGAGGCCAGTCATGGCGCAGCGGCACAAAGTGTGACTGTAAAACCGACTGGTTGTGGACTCGAGGAGATGAAATATTTATTTAAATTTATATTTCCATTTCTTTGCTCTGGTGTCGAAGCAAAGTGCGGCGTTGAGTTCTGCCACTCAACACGCAATGCCTCCAAAATTCGGCAGAAAGTGGGGAACGGAGTGTCTTAACACTAGGTTCGGTTCCCTCTGCCTACCCTGCAGTGTGCGGGATACAGCGTGAAGCTAATTTTTAATTTTTTTTTTCCAAGGGGAGATCAACATCCAAAGCATTCACAGTCATCACTGTTTCTCTTATATCTGTAAATATATATTAATACACAATGGAAAATAGAGGAGTTTTACAACTTCCCAAGTTCCTGCCTAAGCTGATATGTGCGAGGTACAATGGGAAGCTCTAGAAATAATAAAAACACACCAATAGATTTATCTTTGGTATTTTAAAATAAAATATAAAAATGTGATCAAACATATTTTTACATTGTTTAATTATTTATCCAAATTAGCATCAATAAAACAGAGATTTTATAGTAAAACTAGAGGGCGCGCGCGGCTTCGCCCGCTTATTAGGAGTGAATTCTAAAAAAACCACGAAACACGTCTTCAATAAAATATTTTTAACATTCTGAATTTAAATTTTTATATAAATCGGAGGCAATTTAAAGATTTTTCCATATAAACTTTCAACCCCTTATTTGAACCCTTAGGGAGTGAATTCTTAAAAACCATGAAACACGTGTTAAATGAAATATTTTTAAGAGTCTGAATTTTAAATTTTATAAAAATCGGTAGAGATTAAAATTTTTTCAACCCCTATTTCATCCCTTTAGGGTTAAAATTTTTCAAATTCCCTTCTTAGTGGATGTCCAGAATATGAAAATAAACATCTGCCCAAATTTCACGTTTCTACCATCAGCGGTTACGGCTCTGCGTGCGTCTTACCTCAGTCAGTCAGCACAAGTCCTTTTATATATATAGATTACATGTTATTTTTTTTATATTAATTATATTTTTAGAATTAATTGTATTTTGGTTTTTTTAGTTTCAGGCTAACGGGAAACAAAAAATAAACCATTTACCCCGAAGATAGCTTCGAACCCACAATGATCGTGTTCACCTAAGCCGTGGTAGCCGTAAGAGTGTCTACACTCTCTCTTACGTTTTTGATTGAGTAAGCATTCAAAATCGTAAATCAACTTAAGTAAAACTAGGAAGTGGTACTCATGACGTCACGAGACGTGAGTGTAATGTTTACTGCGGTATGGCGTCACACCAAATAACACGATTTGTACACGAATTTCATAAACGAGTGGATTACGTTATTATATTGGGTTTAGTATTTTTTTATATATTTTTTTTCCTCTTTACGCGCCTTTTTCGTTTAGTTGGTTTATCAAAACTTAGATGCAAGCAATAAGTTATCTTTTTTCCAATCAAAATGCGCCATAACGCTTTTTTTTTTAGTAAGTTTTTGAGGAAGCAGTAGGAAATTATTTAAAATATTAACATTTTCATGAGGCCTATGGTGCGGCAGGAGCCCAACCTTGATTTGACTTTGACCGCCACAGGTTATGGGTTTAATGCACACTCAAGGAAATAAATTTTCATTTTCTCGCTATGGTAACAAGGCAAACGGGGAGTTGAATTCCGCCACTTAACACGCAATGCCTCCAGTATTCGGCAGGAAATGGGGAAAAGAAGTGTCTTAACGGATACTGAGTGTCTTAACACTAGGTTCCCAGGATTCTTTACCTGCGTTGCTAAGTGCGGGAAACATCGTGAAAAAAAGTACATTTTTTGAAATAGGAACTCATGCCAATTATATTCTATTTACGTCCAGGTAACGCCACAAGGTGTCAATTTTATGATTTATTTCTAAAAAAGCACGGAAGTTAAGATAACTCGAAGGCAAACGTGAGAGAATTTTTAACATTACTTTTTCAGTATATAAAAGAAACAGAATATATGTATAACTTATAAGTATACTAGGATCCGCCAAATGCTGTGCACGGCGTGTGGAGCTGAGCGAAGCTATGTTGCGCAATGTAATTAAAAAAACTAACTCTTAAAATAAAATAACATACATAAACTCACATATATAATTACTTTTTAATTATTTATTATATTATTTTATTAATATAGTTCCACAGATTAGCTCTATGGGACACATTTTGACCATTTACTCTAAAACTACAATTACAATACCAAACTACTTCGCTGGGATCACCGTGTCGTGTCACACCTGTGTCACGGGTTTAACAATCTAGGAGGATCTTTTAACCAGTAAGAGATAAAAGAAATATAAGAAAAACAGAAACTTTAACTAAACGCTCTGTATTTTTCACGTGAAATATATACATTTTTTTAATTTTAGAAAGTTTACGTTATTTAATATCAGGAAAAAAAAAAATCTAAACCACAATGCAATCAACTCTAGACAAAGCACTTCTTCACACTCACACTCACACTCCAGATTTACATAGAAGCATGATACCATGGGACAGGATATTACTAGCTTTTATTTGACCTACCGTGTAAGTATGTGTGTGTGTGATATCGTGCAAACTTAACTTGACCTACTTCCCAGTGTCCGATTGAGCTGGAACTTGAATTACGACTTCACTTCTGATGACGATTAAATTATAAGTGATCAATGTTGATGTTCATCAAAAATGGCTGCCGTAACAAAATGGCGGATTACAATTTTTTGCACAACGCCACCTAATATAGGTATCAAATGAAAGAGCTTACATGCACTATGTCTTTCGTTTTTAAAGTTTTTTTTTATTTATCTGCATCACGCTGTATCCTTCAGACAGCAGGGTGTAGGGGGGAGAAGTGGGGAACGGAAGACACTCCGTTCCCCACATTCCGCCGTGTTCTGGAGGCATTGTGTGTTGAGTAGCGGAACTCAGCGCCGCGGTTTGCCTCAACACCAGAGCGAAGAAATGAAAATATAAATGTAAATAAATATTTCACTTCCTCGAGTGGGGATCGAACCCACAACCAGTCGATTTTACAATAATACGTTGTGCTCCTGCGCCACGACTGGCCTCTTTTTCGATTTTTAAAGATTGTTTTTTTTTTAATTATTGCGGGAACATGAACGTGATATTTGGTTTTCAAAGTCCACGTAAACGAAGTTGTCTAGTCTACTCCAGAATAGTAACTTTATATTTTGAACCCGAAACAGATATAAAATAATTTTTCATTCCTAAAACCAAAGCGTACAATATTGCTCGTAAATCTGAATTTATAAACAATAAAATCTGTATTACTATCTAAATTCGTATTTTGTTACATTTTTATTTCGTTTTGAGGCTATTGTGGTTTTATTACTAAAACAGGTTCGCTCTTTTCTCTATTTTTTTTTGTTTTTATAACACTCTTTGGTTTCAGCTCCGGTATTTATCAATATTTTAACTACTTTTTAGGAGAATATGAGGCCGTTCTGGTGCAGAGGCGCGTCTACACTCTGATTTGAAGACAAAGCGCGGCGTTGAATTTCACATCTTAACAAGTAACGTCTCAAAAAATGAGCGGAAAGTCAGAGTTAAGATACTCTGACTTTCCGCTTACGGTTTCCTCTCCCTACCATGCTATAAAGGATATAGTGTTAAGCGTATTTAGTTTTATTTTATTTAAAACCAATAATGCTAAAAAATGAAATAGAATTCAATTTAAATATTTTTTGAGTATTTTTAATAACTAATCATTTTTATAGCCATACTTTCTTATCATTATTATAATTTGTTTTTCAGCAGGGAAAGCAAAAGAAGCCTAGCCTAGCCTAGAATCGAACCCACAACCTGTAGGATAGATATATAATCGATATTAAACAACTACTCTTCTATCAAAGACCCACTGCATCACAACAGTCGTCAAAGTGAGATATGATATAGCTATTCTTATAAATAAACTAAATACTCAAAATTTATAAGCTTTGCTAAATTACGAATTATTTATGATATGTAATCTCTTGATAAGTAGTTAAGTGTATGATAAAATGTTATCAAAACGATACAATTCTATTTGATTCTTTTTAAATGTTTGAATAAGTTTTAACTGTTCTTAAATAAGAATGTCTGTAGACTTTATTTTTTATTATTATTTTTACATTGTAATAAAAAAGATGCGGTTGTGAGTTCGAATTCCGTTTGGGATAATAAATAAAGTTGAATATTTTAATTTTCTAGCTCTTGTAATAAGATAAAGCCACAAATGTATCTAAAGGACGGGAACAGAATGTCATAAAAATGCAAATACAGAATGTCAAATAAAAGTCCCACTAAGTTTCTTGCGTCGGTTGTTCTTGGGTCTAAGGCCTTAACATTTGTGAAATAATTTAACGTTCAAAAAATGAAGCTTCTTTTTTTTCAGTAAAATTATTTCATTTATTTGACTTTGACTTTGACATAATACTAGTATTCTTTTGCCTATCCTGCTATATGTGGTATAAAGCGTAAAGAAAAAAAATATTAATCATACCAAATTTAATTAATAAAGATTATAAGTAAGATTTGAGACCATCATAATGCAGTAGAACGGTATTTAACCGGAATCACGATGGTTGTAGGTTCGATCAAAACAAAAATAAGGAAAAGTATACTTACTATTATATTAAAGCGCAGATACAATAGGTTCCTTATCCGTAGCTACAGTAGATTTATTTACAAACATGTACATTTTAACGCAGTCTTCATTAGGACTAGGATTTTCCTCCGGTTTCTCATCAGGACTTATGTTATCTACATCGTCTTCATACATTTTTACTTTATCATTAAATTCTATTTTATATCTAACAGATGGTTTAGTCACGGTAGATGTTAGGAGAGACTCTTGTATTGTATCATTTCCATTGCACGTTTTTTCTGAACGGTACATGCCTGTTCGTTCTGATTGATTGTAATTTCGCTTTGGTTTTTTCGTGACAAAAGCCCCGAGGCATGGGAGTATTTGCTTGAATTCTTTACGGAAGTTCTCATTTAGCCACGCGTATAGGAAAGGATTGTAGCACGTGGAAGACATCGCAATGAAATGCGCAATGAAAAACAGTACCATATAGTACCTCCAATCTTCAGCTAAGGAATAAAAGTCACTACTAATGTTTATCAAATTTAGTGGAAGCCACGACAGGCCAAATATTGCTACCATAGCAATAAGCATTCTATTAGTTCTCCTCTTTCTCTCTCTTTCTGCATCCTCTTTTTTACTATTCTTACTACCAGGCCTAGATTTTAATCGATCATTTAATTTCACACTAACACATGTATAACAAAACGCCATAACAATAAATGGTATCACAAATTGCATGATTGTGGTAACGGCCCCGAAGGCTTTTCGGATTTGGTCCGAAGGCCACTTTTCTGCGCAAAACACGTCTTGCAAAGCCATATAATAACCATAAGGGAAAGTAACAAACAAAGCAAACACCCAAATAAAAACAATAAGACCGATACACGTTTTGATTTTCATTCTCGGCTTAAATGGGTATATTATCACAAAAAATCTATCGATGGCGATTGATGTTAGGGTTAGAGTAGAAATATAGACACTGCAGCCTTGTGCATAAGGCATGATATGGCACAAGGGGCCCCCAAAAACCCATCTTCCTAAGAAAGTGTACAGTGGAGTAAACGGTACGGCAAATACGCACAACAATATATCTGACAACGCAAGGTTCGTGATGAAGAGATTAGTAACTGTTTGCATAGCTCGGTTCCTGATTACCACATAGCAAACAAGAGCATTACCGAAGATTCCAACTACAAATATAATAGTGTATGCCGTACAAAAAGCAGCCTGGATTGCCTTATCTTCGATGGGATCTGGTAAAGTAGTGTTTCCATTCTCCGTGTAGTTGTCATCGGTGCCAAAAATATTTGTACTGTCATTATACGATTCGCTATAGTTCCATTCGTTCGGCATAATTTTTTTTGGTCTATTTAAATTGACATCATAAACCGTCGGGTGTGACGGTTGATATTATCATGTTTAGGAATACTTCTCTTGGTTCTTTTTATATGTAGCTCATTTATTTCTTACTTATACTTTTTCCCATACTTCTTGGTACTTAATTTATCAATTTTTGTTCTTTAAGAATTTTATTCTTTTATAACTTCTTCAATATTCTGTTTCATTTAATGTAATATCTGAAACAATAGAAGAAAAAGTTATTATTTTTATTATCGTAAGCAGAAAGAAATGTTTCTCTAGTATAGAAGTACTTCTATCATAAGAAAAGAATACAATAAATGATGGGTTGTAAAATGTGTACACAATAACTTATGGACGACAATTCTTATAAGAAAGTAATATTTTTACTTTACTTTTCCTAATAATATTAAAGGAAAAACACTTTTAATATAATTGATCACTCTGGCTTCGCTATAGTAAAAAATACAAGTATTACTGTGTTTATGTCATAAAATCATAATACCAGTAAAGCGCAGGGGCATAAGCATGTGACTGTAAAAGCGACACGATGCGGGTTCGATCCCCACAACCGCAAATGAAACAGTGCCGAAATAAACTTGTGTCTTCCGTTGAGGCATCCCTCAACAATGTCTCCTCATGGGGTGAAAAGAACCTAGTTCAGTTTAACCCCCTGAAGACACAAGTTTGCGCGTTAACCACAAAAAAAATCCCATTTATCGTATCACCAGTCATTCAGAACATTCCCCTTACAGCCGCGCCCAGTATCAGTATATTGGGCCTCAATGTTTCGAGTGACTGCCAGTATCGCGATCATTTGGAAAGCAAGGCCAAGTTGGCCGCGAAGAAACTGGGGGTCATCAACAGAGCGAGACGGTACTTCACGCCAAAACACCGTTTGGCCCTATATAGGGCCCAGGTTCGGCCTCATATGGAGTACTGTTCTCATCTCTGGGCTGGTGCACCCCAGTATCAGCTTGAACCATTTGATCGCATACAACGCAGAGCCATTCGAATCATTGGGGACCCAATAATCTGTGAAAGGCTTGATACTTTGGCTTTGCGTAGAGACGTTTCCTCG
>JAATLQ010033231.1:0-17076 GCA_013421005.1 Heliconius erato x Heliconius himera | reverse complement strand
CATATACTCTCGTAGTCACAATATTGAAATATGAATTGTAATGACAAGTTGTCTTGACAATATCTTAGAACGTAATGAACACGAGTGCCGTGTCGTTTGTGCTTATATTGGAAATCCACCGGAAAAGACGCAGCACACTACCGCCACTTAATACAATCGATAATGGAAACAGTATCAAATGACGTACTCGTAATTACAGTGACACCTATTACTACATTATAAGTAAATTATGCTAACATTATTATTTACTTTATACGAAATTATATTTCATTTTAAAAATGGAAAAAAAGTAAACCAATTTCCGAGGCATTGCGTGTTGAGTGGCGGAAGTCAATGCTGCGCTTTTGCTTAAGCACCTGAGCGAAAAAATGTAAATACAGAATAAAAAAAATCAGCTTCTCGCTGTATCCCGCACATAGCAGGATAGGCAGAGGGAATCTAGTGTTAAGACACTCCGTTCCCCACTTTCTGCCGAATTCTGAAAGCCTTGCGTGATGAGTGGCAGAACTCAACGCCGCGCTTTACCTCGACACCAGAGCGAAGAAATGGAAATATAAATTTAAGTGAATATTTCATCTCATCGAGTGGGGATCGAACCCACAACCAGTCGGTTTTACTTCAACAACAATTAAGAGGTAGCCGGTAACCTAACAAAATAAATAAACACAATTAATTAGTCACGTATCTCAAGAACGTGAATCCATAGTAATAAGATAGGGAGTATCGAATTGCAAGCAGCAGACGCCATGCTATGTGTACACACATTGCTTATTGATACGATAACACGTATATCTAAACTAAATATAGTACGGTCGACGAGTCGTGGCCGCCCTCAATTAGCTGTAGATTGTTGCGCAAAATTATTTTTTGATATTTTATTACTTATTTTGATTAATTGCTCTGTCGAGTGATCAATGCAAAAGCAAAAGTTTGTTTGTTTAAATGCGGTAATCTCAGTAAGTACTGGCTCGAATTCGAAAAATATTTTTTTGTTGTATAGTCCATTTGTTGAGGAAGGCTCAAAGTCAAAGTCAAATAAATTTATTAAAAATAAGCAGTTACATGTTTCATTTTATTGAACCTCAAACAATTTACCACCAGTTCACTAAAGTTAATGCCTCAGACCTGAGAAGACCCGCCGCAAGAAACTCAGCGGGACTTTTTTTAAAATAATTTATATACAAAAACAAATTTAAATATTTCTGACAATAATACTTAAAAACAGACTAGAGCGAGCATTTCTTACCGAAGGCGTGTTATTATTTATATAATTGTTAATTTGGTAATAACCTTTAACACACAAACGTCTTTTCAAAACTCTTTTAAATTGTGATATAGAACATTCTCGGACGTTTCTGGGATCCTATTGTAAAAGCGTACACATTGTCCCATAAAAGAATTACGGACTCGATGTAATCGGGTTACAGGTGCAATAAGTTTACTCTTATCTCTAGTATAGTAATATTTACATCACCAATTATGGTAAAATCATTTATAATTTTCTTAGTGTACTTAATATTTTCAGAAATGTATTCAGATGCAACTGTCAATATATTAATTTCTTAAAATTTTTACCTTAACGTATCTTTATGGTCTAAGTTTTCTTTAGGGTCTAGCTTGCTACTGCAAGACAAAAGTTGATTTAATACCGGCTGCATCACCCCAAAATGCCGTAGGACATAATACTATGAAAATAGCTAAATTAAACAAGTGGAGGCGATTCCACGTCATTTAGTAGTTTGATTTTTTAAACCAATGTACTACTTTCGATAGAGCATTGTTTACATCGTGTTTTGTCGTCATTTTATTTTAAAAATCATGAGCAAACAATACTTACCAACTAGAAATGCTATATTAAGCTATACGCTATGTTATGTACATTATATATATTTTTTCCTTGTACAGTAGGGTCAACAAGTCGTGGCGCTTCTGAAGTTAGCTGTAGTCTACCAGCATATAGACGGCTGCGTAGATTAGATTTTTGTTTTTTTTTATATTTTTGAATATTTTCCCGAGACTACTATGCGCAATAGATATGAAAACCTAACTTCAGGGTAGCCACGACTTGTCGACCGTACTGTAGTTGTAACTTGTAAACCAGTTGCTACCACAATAATTACCTATACTGATAACAATTATTGTAAAACTGGAGCGAATATAAATACTTACTACATATACATATATGTTGGTCCATATGTATAACAAAGAACTGTATACAAGCACTTTACGTTTTGGTCATAAATTTCAAAACATCACTAAAATACAGAGCGGCGGTTGTACGTTGAATTCCCACTCGGAGGAATTAATTATTTTTATTTTCTCGGTTTGATGACCAGATAAGCCATGACAGTTATGGGTTCGATTCCGACTCGCAGGAATTAATTATTTTCATTTCCTAGCTCAGATGGAAAGCAAAGTGCGGTGTTGACTTGCGCCTCTCAAGCATAACACGCAATAACTCAAAAAATGGGCAGAAAGTCTTGAAGCTAGGTTCCCTCTGGCCTACCCTACTTGCGGGACGACTTATATGTGGGAAGGCGTGAAGTTATTTTTTTCCTCTATGGTAATATGCATCTTGAAAGGCTTTTAATTAAATTGATTAATTAATTTAAAAAGAATTGAATGGATTAATTTAAAAGGGAATTAGAGAATGGATCAGGTTTAATAGGTCATATCTGGCTTATAAGAGATCTCTTACCTCTAATAAATCAGTACAATATATTTTACAAGAAGGAACCAAACGAGTAATTTTGTCATGCTGTACTCCCTGGTAGGATTAAAATTCCCAACCCTCATTAAAATAAAACACCCTAATTATTCCATTATAACGCTGTTCTTTTTTGGCTTCTCATTGTAGCCCGCACATACAGGGAACCTGGGAACCTAGTGTTAAGACACTCCGTTTTCCACTTTCCGTCGAATTCTATAGACATTTGTGTTGATTGGCGGAACACAACATTTCAACTTTGTTTTTTTATATGTTATTATATCATTAAATAAAATAATAATAAATATTTAGGATCTGGGAATACCTTCGTGGGCGTCGTGCGTGGAAGATTTCATAACGAAGCACAGGGAGGCGTTAGAAAGTACTCACGTGTCAGACAACCTACACCATTGGATCGACATCACCTTTGGTTACAAGTAAGTTTGTGAAGTATATATATTTCTGTTTCTATATCTTCTATACTAATATAGAGTTTTGAAAATATTGATGGGTTAAATAGTCCATTTTTCGAGGATATTATATATTTATACGCTATATTAGATACATCGTGTTAGTATAGCCCACTGTATATGCGGTCAGTGTTACCTTCAGCTCGACGTTTGCCATTCAATACATTTGACCACGAGGGGGAAGTGGCGGATAAACGCTAGTGTGCATTTTATACCAAGAATGAGAAACAAATTTCTAGAAAAATCTATATTATTCAATAATTTCTAGGTTGTCAGGTACACCAGCAATTAAAGCCAAGAACGTATGCCTGTCTCTAGTAGATGGGCATACTCGTACAAGGCGCGGGGCAGCTGTACAATTGTTAACCGCACCGCACCCGCCACGCCGGGTTAGGGCTCCGCCCCCCGCACCGCCTAGACTGAGGTGGACTGTTGGTAGAGATGCTAGTAAGTATTCTCATTGATGTTGTAAGTGATCTCAATCAAAAATTTAAATACTTTGGAAAAGTTATTTATTTTGCAGTTTTTAGTTAACTCAGGTATAGAAGTTTTCAATAATTTTTAAGAGTTTATTATTATGTTTAATTTTAAGGGTTGGTTCTAATAAATTGTGAGACAGTGGATGAATAAGTAGTAAGTAATTAGTTTGCCTCCGAATGTTATATAGCAATCGCGCTGGTAAGATTGCTGGTTAAAGAAGGACATTCGAAACGTCTTTATTATATGACTGTTGATAAAAAAATATATTTTTGAAGCACTATTTATACAATATTTTATACAATAAAGTAAACAAAATTGAATTGTTAGTGGAGATTACTTTCATAAATCATAACAGTTAAGTTGAAATCGTAATTAATTCAACATAGAGATAAAGAACGATTTGATCTTCAAAGAGATATCAAGCAAATACATAGATTTTGTGGTTCGTTCGTTCGTTTGAAAAAAATCTATATAAAAATGCCTAAAAACATCCTTTCTTTGTGTACTCTGTAATTACTACATATTTACAAATTGTAAATTTAGCTAATAATATGTGTAACTAATTTAAAAACTGTACAGGAGTTAATATGCAAACATTACAGTTATTTTACAAAGGATATTATGAATCCTTACCCAAATTAATATTTTTTTAATTTAAGGCTGTTTCTGAAGCAGTACATTAAATTATTAAGTAACATCAGCACATTTAACAGAGCTTTAAAAAACGTAACATAGCTAAAAAGAACGTAATGTTACAAAAATATATACATATAATAAATAATTAGCTTTATGTATATTTTATGAATATCAAATATTAATCAACATTGGTCATATTTTTTAGTTCGAAACAATCAAAAATTATTATAGGAGTTACGATAATGTCGTAAAAAAATCATATTAGAATATTACACATTAAAGTAATAAAAAAAATCATATTAGAAGTCATTAGAGTTGTCAATCAATTCTGCTTATTAAATGAATAATCATGTATTTTAAGCGGGCGAAGCCGTGGGCAGGCCGCTAGTATTTAATATATTAGATAATATTATATTTATTATATTACAGAAAAATCCGTCCGAGATAGTTCCGAAGAAATGTCAGAAGATGAAGAAGAGTCCAGTAGTCTTCCACAGCACATATCACGTTTGACAGTCCCGTCCCAAAGAACACGTCGACATAAGAGCAATTCTAGGGCTCGTTCGTTATGTAAAGGGCAAGATGATGATAGTTCTATTAGTGAAAGTAGGGCTTCTTCACATTCCAGACATTATAGGGTCCAAAAGTCTGAACTTGGTAAAGGAATTATATACTTACCTAAAGAATTTAATCCGGCGGCGTCCATAATTGCTTTAGAAACGTTAGACAATTTTCGGACCAAATGTTTCTTTAGTAAAGCAGAAGATAAAGGAAAGCAAAAAGATAATGTCACGTTGAATCTCTGTGCGGTACAACAAGACGTAAAGGACAATGGTAATACATCTAAAGATACGTCTGAAGATACAGCTTTTACGAATCATATGTTTTTAGCGTCGTACGATCAGGGTTATTTGAAGAAATTTAATCAGGATAACTTAGAAAATGTGTTGAAGGAAAGAAAAAACAGAATGTTCAACGCACGCTATACAACTGACGCCGCTGTGTACAAGCAATTTGTGACAGAAAGCAGGAAACAAGACATGCTAGTCATTGGGTGCCTTATTGTCGAAATTTTCCTACACACTTACATGCGTCCCTTAAGGTTAACTAACGACAATTTCGTAGATAGATATAATTGTTGTCGGACAGTCCTCAAGCATAATTTTAATTTGATGCCAAAATGTGTGAGTTATATAGCGTCTTTGCTTTTAAGTGTCGATCCGCCAAGCTTGAACGCTAAATCTGAATTAGGAATGATAACGGAAGAACCTCCAAAGAAGGCAGTAGTGACTGATAAGGGCTTGCCTCCGCCCACACCGTCCCAGTTAGTGCAACCTCTATTAATGCAGCATTTGATACCATTTCCACAAAGTTTCGGCCTTTTACACAATTTATTGAGTACTCTACACGAATACGAATTGACTAACAACGAATTACATATACTTTACACATACGAATGTGACGGCACTCAGTGTGAGAAATACCAAAATATAGATAAAACTAAATTGTATTTCACACAAAAAATAGCTGAAGGTAAAATACAAGCATGCATTACACATTTAGGCGTCCTTCTAAACCAAGTGACTACAGAAAATCAATTTAACGTTCTCGATTTATTCCTTCAACATTATATACAGTTGTTGGAAAATAAAGAAACATCAGTACTCGCTGCGTGGCATTTATTTGATACGATAAGTAAAGCATTGGGACCAACGGAAACTATAAATAAACTATTGAGACATATTTTAAATTTATACGAAGATGACGATTATGTTTACGATAAATCAGAACATAAACCTACTGACATAGACGCGGTAACAAGTGCAGGGCTGGCGAGCAAACAGAAATATGTAAAGCTATATCACCATATATTTCTTTTGCAATTGATGGTCAGACTCGGTCTTCAATGCTTCCTTGATAACTTTACTCAACACTTGGTAGAAGCAGTTGGTGGATACAAGGATGTGACTCCAGAAATTACTTCTCCAGGTCACCTCTGTCACAGTCGTGCCGTTTATAATAAGAAACCAAGATATTCTGACGATAATCTGAAAAATGCTCTCACTACTACGTCTGATATATTTTCCCCAGATACATCTTACGGTTCAGAACACGTTGTTACTCCAAATGTAGAGAAAAGTATGTCCGAAGTGAATGATGGCTTAAAGGAAAAAGATCAGGACAGCAGAAGCGAGAACGAGTTGTTTCATTTTGAAAATGACAAGGACAGGAATCCTAGTCGCAGCAGCAGGAGCAAATCACCGACAGGATCTTTAGACTCGAATAATAAAGATTCTAATCTCTTACAAACGCCGTCTCCTGGAGCTGAATATATATCGCCGGGAAATTCTAGATTTTTTACAAATTTTTCTGCCACTAATTCTAAAGAAACAAATGTGATAGTGAAAGACGAAAGTGAAAATACATTCCAAGATTCTAATAGGTTGCCAACGTCACCTACCATCGATATACCGAAACCAATGTTTACAAGTTACTTGCATTTTGCTGAAGAAGAATCGCGCTCTGAAGGCGTAGAAACTAAAAATGGACCGAATTTACGTGAAATTAAAAGTTTAGAGCTCAAAACAAACGTGGAAAACAGATCATTGTCAATATCGCAAATAAATGAAGAAGATGGTGAACAGAATCATAATGATAAAAATGAATATAAAATTTCAGATATGAGCTCAGAAAGTCTCATATGGCTTGCTCACAGACTAGGACCAGTGCTAACTTGTAGGTATATAACAAGGAATTTGCTAAAAATGCTAACACTGTGCTATATTGGAAAAGAAAATTTAGCGCCTTGGGAATGTGGTGATAAAGACGAATTTGATGAAATATCGATAGTTAGCAGCAAAGTAGTTGGCGACAAAAATGCTATGAAAGTCATTAAGTGTCTTACTTCGATTGTCGGTTAGTATATTATTAAATATGTTTTAGTCGTGTCGGATTTGCTTCAAAGAATTGAGGCCAGTAGTGGCGCAGCGGCACGAGGTGTGACTGTGAAAGCGAACTGGTTGTGGGTTCGATCCCCACTCGAGGTGGTGAAATATTTACTTAAATTTATATTTCCATTTCTTTGGGAAACGGAGGATAGGCAGAGGGAACCTAGTGTTAAAACACTAGGTTCTCTCTGCCTATCCTGCTGTGTGCGGGATACTACAACGGGATATTAAAAAAAAGAATATTTGTTTGATTAAAATATAGATTTTTTTTATAGATGACAAAGTATGATTAAATATTGTAGATAATTTGTACCATACCAAACACTATTTAAGAGGATGTCCTCCCACACCCCAAATTTGGAGTTGAAATACCACTTTTCACAATATAATCACAATATAAATTAATTTTCAGCAATGTACGGGGAACAGCTAATAATATTCCAATACCTTCCCCACATGGGGGAACTGATCGCGTCTTGCAGACGACGGTTGTCGACACCACTAGAGGGCGGGGTGGTCGCTTGCTTACAATTAATAAAGTACCTAATGCCTTTCATGTCGGATGTCAAACTTATGGAGCAGTTGCAGGTGTGTGTAAAGTGTATTTTTTTTACTCTAGTTAATTTTTAAGTTAAGAAAAATTCTAGGGAATGTGCTTAATACCTTCTAACTAAAAATCAGAATAAATCAGTTTTACGCCTTACTGTGCACGGGGCCCAGCAGGGTAGGCAAAAGGAACCTAGATCCAAGTCACTCCGTTCCCCATTTCCCGCCTAATTTGAAATCATTGAGTGTAGAGCGGTGGAACTCAGCAAATCGATTTTATTTCAATAAATCTATTATCGATATGCATTTCAGGACACATTCCTAAAAACAATCCTGCAGCCAGCATTAAGGCTGGCCTCCACTACAAGATGTGCGTATCCTAGCGGCGCTATCGCTCGCCGAGCCCTAACACGCAAGCTATTGGACGCTCTGTACGCGGTCGCAGTGCGCATTGGCCCTGAAATGACTAGGAAACATTTGTGTGTACCGGCTTTACAAAGGTGGGGTGTTATATATAGAATGGTCAAGGAGTCGTGACCTCCCTGAAGTTAGATTTTCTGAAATTTTGCATATTGTACACTCGAGAAGAAAATTATGAAGAATGTAAGAAAATTCCTAAAATTTAGGACGGCCACGGCTCGTTGACCATACTGTTCTTTTTATTTGTTGATAAGGTATAATAACCCTATTTGAGGCCTTCGTGTCACAGCGCCGTGTAATCACGATAGCTGTGGGTCCAATCCCCACTTAGGTAAACTAATTATTTTCATTTTACTCGCTCTGGTAACACAAATCACGGCGTTGAATTCCGTCGATCAACACGCCATGTCTTTAATTCGGAAGACGGAGAACAGAGTATCTTATTATTTGGTACTCTGTGCCCTACTACAGTAGGGTAAAGCATGAAACTGAAAAAAAAACATAAAATAAATATTTAAAATCAAAATTAAATTAAATCAGCTTCACACTGTATCCCTCACACAGCAGGGTAGGCAGAGGGAACCTAGTGTTAAGATACTCCGTTCCCCACTTTCTGCCGAATTCTGGAGGCATTGCGTGTTGAGTGGCAGAACTCAACGCCGCGCTTAACCTCGATACCAGAGCGAAGAAATGGGAATATAAATTTAAGTAAATATTTCATCTCCTCGAGTGGGGATCGAACCCACAACCAGTCGTTTTTACAGTCACACCTCGTGCCGCTGCGCCACGACTGGCCTCAAAATAAATATTTCTTTATATTTAATAAAAAAAAAATAAGTTTCTTTTATAAAATAAATAATCATATATTTTTATTGTTACGTAAACTCACTTGTATAATTATTTTCAGATTTTTCTTGGCATTTGACAAAGCAACTGGCAAAACAGACAATTGGCCGAAACAAGATGAAAATAATCTTGATAAAGTAAGCAAAATTATTCAATATGGAATATTTATTATTACATAATTAAATACTTATTTAAACACACCATATATAACTTCCATGTATGTCTAAATATTTTGAATAAAAAAAAAATTGTAAATATATATATATATATATATATATATATATATATATATATATATATATATATATATATATATATATATATATATATATATATATATATATATATATATATATATATATATATATATATATATATTGCTTTCCTAGAGAAAAATATAAATAAATAAATTACCTTGTTCATTAGTCGTCAGAAGCGGATTCCACCGAATCAAAACTGGAAGGATTTTTAGAAATATGCAGAGATGGTAGCACAGCTGAGTGGGCTATAAAAGACGGCAGGGTGTTCCGCGCCGACCTGCCCGAGCTGGCCTGCACGCCGCCGGCGCTGGCCGACCGCCACGACGTGGCCACGCTGTCGGTGAGTGCTGTATTATATGTATATCAGCTTCCGAACCTAGTGTTACGACACTCCGTTCCTCATTTTCCGGCGAGTTCTGGAGGCATTGTGTGGTGAGTGGCGGAAATCAACGCCGCGCTTTCCCTCAACACTAGCGCGAAGAAATGGAAATGTAAATTTAAATAAATACTTCATTTCCTCGAGTGGGGATCGAACCCACAACCAGTCGATTTTACAGTCACACTTTGTGCCCCTGTGCCACAATTGGCCACTATATGTATATCGATAGAAAGATTAGACGAGTCTCTATAGATAGCTATATGCTTATTTACATTTTTAAATTGAATAATAAATGACGGGAATGTGTGTCAGTTATATTGACAACGTAATCGATATTAAAACCTAAAAATTTTGATTTTTTTTATTAACCTGTATATATGTATAATTATATATATGAAAGATGCTTGCCTAATATATAAAAATGTTATTAAAATATTCAAATTAATCCTTGAGGCTTATATATTGTCAAAGACAGGATTTTTTTAACTTCACAATTTACATATATCTCAATATAATATAGGCCATCTTTGATTCCATGTTAACAATAGACATTTTTAAAGTAAATACTTATTCTTTGCAGGCCCAAGAAGAGCTCCTTGTGGTTTTTAACGAGGAACTGTCTTATCAATCGTATTCTAAATTCACTAAATTGATAGGAACTGATAATTTGGAACGGTGTCTGAAGAACAGCGATACTATTCGAAACCTGTGTTCGAAGTACCGACAGAGTCATATGATAAGGTATGTGGTATTTATATAAGGTGTACCTACTTGATTGAAGTACACCTTATATAAGGCCAGTCGTGGCGCAGCGGCACGAGGTGTGACTGTAAAATCGACTGGTTGTGGGTTCGATCCCCACTCGAGGAGATGAAATATTTACTTAAATTTATATATATGATTTAATTTTATTTTTTTAATTTGATTGAATGGTGATCGTGGGTTCACAATTTTACGTTTAAAAACGTATTTAAATTTTTGCTACTACAAAATTTTGTCCGTCATATAAATATTTTATTACAGCAGGATTTGAACATGTGACTTATTTTATGTCCAACCAAGTACTCTTCATTTACGCCTATTATTCACTCTTATGAACATCGTAGATATGTATTTATAATAAAATGTTTTCTCGATCTGGTGATAAGGTGAAATCTAAGTATAGATGTCACCTAACGTACAATTGATTCTCAAAAGGATTACATTTTTAATATGGACCTATACAAAGTAATTTTAAGGTCGTCGTGGCGCAGAGATACAAGCGTGCGAATGTGTACGCGATGACGGTGAGTTCGATTCCCACTCAGCGTAATGAAATATTTATATATTTTAATTTCCTTAGTTCCTCCACTTAATACGCAATGGCTCAAGAATTCTTTACTCTTCTCTTTTATTTCTTCTCACCTTTTAATGTGTATTAACGCTCATTTCCACCTTCTTAAAAAATTCCGAGGTCCTTCTCCATTCTAACTAAATTCGAAATAAAAAGCGTCGTCTTCGAACTACTTTCTAGAAATAAAATGATATTAGTTCTAAACAGGTTGAGATCTTTTAGAAAACTATAACAAGATTTTGCTGTTATACTTCTATCGCGTACAAATTAACTCTATATATCATCAGCTTCACGCTGCATCCCGCACACAGCAGGGTAGCCAGAGGGAACCTAGTGTTAAGGCACACTGTTCCCCAATTTCCGCCGAATTCTAAAGGCATTGCAGGTTGAGTGGCGGAACTCAACGCAGCGCCGCGTTTTGTCTCGACAACAGAGCGAAGAAATGGAATTTTAAATTTAAGTGAATATTTCATCTCCTCGACTGGGGATCGTACCCACAACCAGTCGATTTTACAGTTACACTTTGTGCCCCTGTGCCACGACTGGTGAATACAAAATTAACTCAATATACATTTTAAACATTTTTAAAGTGTTATTCCACACTTAGGACAGAAAAATACTTATTTAGAAAACGTATAAAAATTTGAACGTAGCAGGACTCAAAAACCCGTGCCTCCTGGAAACCGACCAGGCACTCTGACCACTAAGCCGCACGCCACCTTGGTTAATTTTTATACGTTTTCTAAATAAGTATTGACTATATATATATTTATTATGTATTCCACAGTTCTCCGCTCCACATATCACGTCAAGATAAGAAATTCCAATCGTCATTCAGCGACGAGCCAATAAGCAAAAACACAATAGACATACCTCAAAAACCGGAACTAAATGATCATATATCAAGTTCCAACAGTTTCGGTTCAAACGTCACTTTAGTGGGAAACAGAATAGATGTTAGTGACTGTGAAAGTGGACCAATCGATGGTTTCGATGTGGTTTCTTATAAAATGGATGCTGTTAAAAGTGATAGGTGAGTTTTATATTGGTAATATTACGTCAGGCCGTCCTAGTTTTAGCTACAACGTCTGAATATAAACTCGATGGTTGTGGGTTCGATTCTCACTCGGAGGAATGTTTATTTTCATTTGCTTGTTCTGGCAACAAAAAGTTTGGCGTTGAATTGTCAATGTCTCGAAAATTGGATAAAACGTGGGTCGCAAAGTGTCTTCATAGTCCATCTTTACAGACTTTCACATTTAGAATTTTAGTAGGATAGTAGGATTTTGGGAGTTTTAAAGTTTTGGTTATGTGACGAAATTGTAAGGGAGTGGTTTAAAGAAGAAGTAGGAAGAATATTGTATTTAGTAATTAAGCATTACGGAGGTGGGTGTATATAATATTCTTCGTGCTTTTTACGTGACTTTCCTACAGTATCTTTGATACTGTATTTTCGAAGGTCGACCGAGGAAAACCGGAAAAGTAACAGTGGTAGGGACTCCCCCTACCACTGTTACTTTTCCGTCTGTCCTTAACTTTTTTTGCCACTCTCTCAACACATTCGTTCGACGTGCCCAAATCAGTTGAGCACGTTCTTCTTCTTCAATTTCATTTCCGTGACATCCTCGCTATATTACAAAAATGTAATAAATTAATTTTGACCTTCTTTTACATCTACCTAAAACAGATTAGACTATATTTGGTTATAATTTTTATATAGGTATTTTCCCAGTTTGGGTTAATAAAGTTATATTATCTTTATCCAGTGTTATATTTTGTGTGTATACACACACAAAATATAACACTGGATAAAGATAATATATACGAGAAACTACTAAGACCGAAATAGCGACTTTTCCATACGAAAAAGTCGCTATTTTGGTCTTAGTAGTTTCTCGTCACTGTTACTGAAAGTTGAAATGCGTAGTAGCAGTAGCAGGGCACAAGCTATTATAGAAAAGTATGCATTTAATGTGTAATTTTTATTATTTTTTATATTGATTTCTTAGACATCTACGTGGTGATTGGCTTATCTACTGGGAGCATGAAATCGGTCGCGCGGACAAGGATACTAGGTTCAATTTGAAGCAAATAAAGCTACAAACGTTTGCTGGACATTCGCACTCGGTCAAGTCCATACATTGTCTCGATAATGAGAATAGTTTTATGAGTGGCTCGAAAGATAAAACTGTCAAACTCTGGTCTTTGAGAAATCAGGTAATATGATTTTATTTAGGTAGCGCTTTTTTTACCTTCTATAAATCTTGAAAAAAAAAACAATACGTATATTTATTGAAATGTAATCTGATTTTTATTTTATTATATTTTTTTCTTTATGCAAACGAAACCTAGGAACCTATTGTTATGAAACTTCCGTTTCCCACTTTCGGCCGAATTTGGAGGCGCTGCGTGTTAAGTGGTGGCTCAGCGCCTTGTCTCGTTACCAGAGCGAAGAAAATATTAAATATTTCTTTTCCTCGAGTGGGAATCGAATTCACAACCTGTCGCATTTGCAGTGTAAATGCACAGGGACACTGTGCAACAACTAACTTCTTATTATATTTACGTAAAAAAATATAATCTTTATTGATTTATTGCGTCACATATACGAGAAAACATCATTCGACAGAAAGTATGGAGTCTCTTAACACTAGGTTCGCTTTGGCTACCGGGTTTGGCGTGAAGCTGTTATAAATATACTATATAAATAAAATTCGGATTTCGTAATCAAAATTAAACGTCATTGAAATAAAAAAACAATTTTTAACAGGGCGACGGTAATGCAACAACTCAATGCAATTGGACTTACACGGGGCACAAAAAAGGAGTAGTGTCTTTAACATTTTTAGAATCACTCCGACTCGCCGTCTCTACGGACTCCGTTGTTCATATTTGGGACCCCTTTATGGAAAGTGTGGTTTCTCAGGTAAATAAATTATACTTATTGTTAGCCAAAAAATAAACGAAATCTTTATATCAATAAATTCATAGCCTATGTGTTATCTTCATATACAAGTTATGTTATTCTAAAATAAATCTGTTTAGTAGTTTTTGTGAGAAAGTGGAACAAACATCCAGTCGTGACCACTGAAGGAAGCTGCAGATGTTTGGACAGATTAGATTTTTACGATTTTTTTATTATTTCTTATCAAGTTTCTCCCAAATGTACAATGCAAAATAGTTTGGAAAGACTTACATCAGGGCGGCCACGAACCATTTATATTTTTTGTAAATTTTTCATTTTTAATTTCGTGAATAATTAAAAAAAATATTTCTTATGTGTATAAATTAAATTGTTGACGAAATTTGACAGGGAATTAATATGAGTAATTTCCGATGATTTCTGTCCGAGTATGGAATTGGGTTCGATTCTCACACGGTGGATTAAAAAAAAGTTTATATTTTTTTGCTCTGATACTATCGACAATCAATACTCAATGTCTCGATAATCGGGCGGAAAGTGAGAAAGTCAAACTTTATGCCCCTCCGCCACGACTGGCCTCTATATAGTTTTCTAAAAAATAATATTACACATGTGTTTATAGTTGGAAAACACAAAATCGCAAGCGGCGGTGAGCATAGTGCGCACGCTGCCGGGCCCGTCCTGCGCCGTGCTGGCCGCCACCACCGACGCCACGCTGCGCGTGCTGGACGCGCGCGACGCCAGGGACTGCAGGGCCCACGAGTTTAAGGTCACTTGTGTCTGTGCTTATAGAATTGTAGCGGTGTTGAGTTCCGCCACTTAACACGTAATGTTTTGAAAACATGTTCAAGTTTTATTTAGTTTTATAAATTAAATTGAACCATTTTGGACAACGCTAAATACAGTATATTTTCGTTATCCTTTATCGGGAAATTAGTAAAAATCTCTAAAAGAATCAGAGATGCTAATAACAACAATTTAGTTGTAACAAGTTTGTACAAATTTTCACATATTCGTTAAAAACATGTGCCTTTTTTTAGAAAAATGTATAGAATTTTGACACAACCGAATCCGAATCTGCGTCTCTTTGAAATCATCCTAGCTATCTGATTAATAACCTATACGATTCTATCAAGCAACGTCGAAATAACGTCTGTTTTAGTTGACGAGCGCTTAAATGGTCTCCAAACGGTGTATGTTTCAAATTTACGCTACGTTAAAGTTTTTAAACGTTACCTAAAATATTTTTCTATATATAATATATATGGAAAAATTATAAATAAAATATACAAAAATATAATCGGCTGTTCCCCAGGTGGTGACGAGCAGCACGGCGTTCATCCGCTGCATGTGCGTGTCGCCGGGCGGGCGCTGGGCCTGCGCGGGGCTCTCCAGCGGCGCGCTCGTGCTGCTGGACCTGCGCACCGGCACCGCCCGGGCTGTGTGGAAGGCGCACGATGGAGAGGTGGGCTTGATTAATTATAACATGGGAGAATATCCACGCCATCATCACGTAATGTTGGATAAAGAAAAACAGTTGTAAATGCAATTTAATTATGTTACACCATATGCCGTCGTGGTGCTAACGCGGTGTAACTGTAAAGCGATGGTTATATGTTCGATTCCTATTCGAAGGAATTAATTATTATTACTTAATATTTTTATTTCCCTCACTTTAACACCAAGACAAAAGGTCCAACGTTGAGTCTCGTCAATTAACAGTCTCGAAAACTTCTGCGGAAAGTGGTGAACGGAGTGTCTTTACATTAGGTTACCTCTGTCAACCTTAATGTAAGCGGGATACAGCGAAACTGATTTCATTTTTGATTTTTATTTTGTCGTATAGATATATAATATTAGGTGTGTAGTAGATACGTATGACAAAAGCCGCCGTAGCCGCCCGACTAGCAAAGATCGACCGACGTGAGTCGACTATTTAACAGCGTGTATGTCAGTAACTCTGTTGAGTGCAAACACTAGAATTCGCAAAATTCCCTAGAAAGTAGTTTCTTAATGGGAATGGAGTATGTAGGTTTCTAAATTGAAAACACAGCGTGAAGCTAAAAAGATATTTATACACTGTGACAACCTTTATAACATTTTAAAAATTCCTCCAACTGCAGTATAAAGCAAGAATTGATATATTCTTTTACAAATGTGTGCAAAAGCTCAAAAAACATATATTAATTATGTATGACGATTAATAATACATTAATATTTTTAAAATATTTATTTAATTGTTTGATAGTTTTTATATTATATAATAGCATGCTGAAATTACGTTAAAAGATAATGTATTAAATCTTCTCAACTTTGACTTTCTTTGCCCCTTTCTTTATTGCTATCTAATATTATGACTTGAGTTGTGGATCAAAAATTAAATTAAATAAATATAACACAGGTGCTTCGTCTCGCCGCTGTCGATGACTACCGCGTGCTCAGCTCGGGCTTGGACCAAGTGACGGCGCTGTGGAGGGCTGACGATGGTGAACTTATAGCGCATTTGAAGTAAGTATTTTATTTTTTTCTCTCAGCTTCACGCTGTATTCCGCACACAACAGAGTAGGCAGAGGGAACCTAGTGTTAAGACACTCCGTTCCCCACTTTCCGCAAAGTTCTGAAGGCATTGCGTGTTGAGTAGCAGAATTCAACGCAACTCAATATTTCACTTCCTCGAGTGCCTTCACTTTGTGCCTCTGCGCCACGACCGGCCTCTGCTTAAATTGTATAGCTATTTAAACAGTTATTATGTTACTTCGAAACACACAGCGTTGATTGAAGAAGCAGTCTCTTAATTTCGCCTATTTGTATATATAAATGGTTGACTTACCAAATAATCTTCGAAATACTTTCCTCTTTCACTTCTGCAGTGACGTACGTCATCTATTCTCTGTGGCGATGTGCTGTCATCTGTCACTCATAGCGTCTTATAATTTTGCCGCGATCGGATGCAAAATTTATAAATAACAAAATTTTTCTCGAAAATCATTAATCATTTAGATTAATTTTGTGTAAAATATTTTTATATAAAGGAGTTTAGTTTATATTTGTGTTGTGTCTCGCAAAATGAGTGTATATATTTCAGAAGTACAGGAAAAGGAAAGTTGCTGTTTTCAGAATTCAAAATG